>JAADXQ010000447.1:0-12699 GCA_023337915.1 Pythium angustatum | reverse complement strand
GCTCGCCCGTATAGAACGCCCTCCGAATAAAAGCACCCCTATTTAGTACGCCCTCCTTCGATTTGACCGCGCACTAAAGAAATAGTACGCGGTTTTCTATTTGGGTAAATACGTTAGTAAGCGTTACCGGGAATACATCGTCGTCGTCGCGTTTGTCGTTGTGGTCCACAACAAACGTCGTGCCAAACCCTCTCGAAGTCGATGCATGGGCAGCGGGTGTTGCGGCCTTTCGTGACAACCAACGAACACGGCAGGAGCGAGACAACGGGCAGGCCACCAACAAAATGACCTCCTGCAGTTTGCTGTCGTACCTGCCCATACATCCGACCGTTCTCATGTTCTGTTCCTGCGAGGCCCGTCACTTCAACATGGCGAATGCGTTGGAACGAAACCAACAATCACCAGCCAAAGCGATCGGTTCTGGTGGAGCGACGAACGGATCTCACTGATATTTAGTTTAAAAATCCGAGCGCAACGACAAGATCGGACGACGAGCACTCCATGCCTGTGGTGCCTAATACTACTACTACCACGTGGCATGGTGCGCTTCACTTGACTCACGACGAACCCGAGCTCCCAGAGCCTGCACTGGGCCGTCCGACAATGTGGGCCGCCAAGGTGCGCTGCTTCTCGAGCTTGGCACGCAAGAGCTCCTGCATGACTTGCAGGTTTTGCTCCTGCAGCTGGATGAGCCGGTTCATCGCCGCACCTTGGTCCATGCGGAGGTCGTCGACGGCGTTGGTCAGCTTGCCCATGGCGTCAAGCATGAGCGAGGTCTCTTGCGTATACCGGTCAGAGAACTGCTTCGAGATCACGCCCGTGAGGCGATCAAGGGCGTTGATCAGGGCCTGGTCGTGCACCACCACAGGCTTGACCATCTCTTCGCTAGAGCCTGTCGAACAAGTTGCATCTGGGATCGTCAACGATCTGCATCGTACGGTATGGTTCACCACAGGATACTGACCTGTTTCGTCGGGTGTCGTGAAATCCTCGATCGAGTCCTTGGCTTGGGCGGGTGCTTCTTGCTGGCGGCGGAATCCGCCGTTTGCTCGGTTTGCTGACGACTGGTTGTGTTTGGGGTGCGCATGCGCATCCACGGTGGCGTTCGTCTGGCCGTGTCCATGCGCGTGCGCATGAGCCGTGTGGTTCGCCGAGTTGTACACGTCGCGCAATGTGCCCCAGTACTGCTTGTACATGTCACTTCGCCGATCAAAGTACGCTTCCTGGCGCTTCATCACCTTCGCGTCGTACTCGTCGTCGAGCGACTTGAGCTTCTTCGCGACGCGCTCATTGTTGCCAGCGAAATCTTCCGTATCGGCCATCCGAATCGGCGGGGGTGTCACGTCGCCATCGTATACATCTGCAGCTGGTCGTTTGTGCGACGAGCCCAGAGCTCGAGTCACGTCGTCATGCATATTCCGCCATCTCATCAATCCGTCCGCCTAAAAGCAACATCAAGTAAAACGTGGCGCGTCAGCTACAGTCAGACTCGACTAGGGTGCAGTGGGGAAACTCACCTGCTCGGAGCTCATTGCGAGTTGAGGCGTGGCGCGTCCAGCGATCGGAGGAGGACCTGGTGGAGGTGGCGGGGCGCGATCGTGCGTGACTGGTCGTCGAGATTGTTCATGCTCCACTTGCGGCCACGGACGCTGTGGCGCATGCTCGGGCGGCGGCCGAACCATCCGTCTGCGTGGCGGTGATGCGTGTTGCTGCTGCTGCTTGAGCACGACGCCTGTCTGTGGAAGCGGTTTGGGCACCATTGGGGTGGCGATCGGCGCCGCAACAAACCGTTGTTGCGGCACTTGTTCGTTGTGGCTCTTCGGGAGCGGCGGTCGTGGCTGTACGTGGGGTTGGCTCGTCGCCGTTTCTTTTTTGTGGGGTGGGGACGGATCACTATTTTTGTGCTCCTCGTCCGCGCGGCGCGGCGCGGCGACGCGGCCGCCATGCTGATGGGCGTCCTGCTTCTTGTGGAGTCGGTGCGAGTTGGTGCGCTCCTTGTGGACTTCCCACGCGCGCGTGCGGAAGCCCGAGTTCATGATAACAGGCTTGGGTTTCTTCCCGCCGTGGACAGCGTAGTGCACGTGGCAGACTTTGCAGAGCACGAAGCGGCCTTCGTCGTCGAGGCTGAGGACGTCGGGATCGGTGAGAATGCTAGCGGGCCAAGATTCAGCTTTGCGCTTGGGCATCCTCTGTTTCTTCTTCTCCTGGTGGGTCAGGATGTGCCGATACGGGTTCAAGAGCGAAACCTTCTCGGTCGAGTCCGTCGAGTCCGTGGACGGCGGCGTCGACCCGCTCGTGCTACTGGGCTTGGGTGGGCGATCAAACGCAGTAGGGCCTGTAGGAAACGACATGAGCTTGCTTGAGTGCCTTCCGTCGTGGTGTTGACTGCTCACGACGATACTGCTCGTCGATAGCGCCACATACAATAAACAGCACACAGACAAGACGCTCACTCAACTGGAACGAGAGAGCCGAGAGGGGAGGGGAGGAGGGGGGAAAGAACGGCGGGGGAGAAGCAGCGGGGAGCGGGGAGATCGAAAACGCACACGGAAGCAAACACACTGAATCTCCCAACTCTTTCTATCTGCATCCACGGACCATCATGGAAAGGAAACCTCGGCAGAGGGGAGGCACGAGAAAGAGCGGGGATTCATATCCAGCATAGACACACAGACCGATACACAGAAAGATTGCCGCCGCGCCCGCGGCGCGCCGTTCCCCCCTCCACGCACTCTCCGGCGTCCAAACTCCCGCACACATACCCGTGCTTTCACACTGCTTCACACACGCCATTCCATACTCATGTAGTATCGACTTACCTGAAGATGAAAGGAAGACTGCTGCCGTTCTTCCGTCGGAGAACGGTTCTGGCGGAGATTGAATCGAGAGGCCAAGGCCGGTGGTTGGTCGCTCCCCCGCTTCTTTGCTTTTTGTTCCGCGGTGGTTGTTCGTGTGTGAAAGACAACCTCTTCTTGCGAATGAGGGTTGCGGGCACGAGCGTCTTTGCTCTTGGTCCACGCGGTCGCTTCCCCCTATTCGTCCAAAAGAACGCTCGGAACACTTGGCAGCAGACGCCAGGCTCAAAGCATACAAAAACAAGGATATTTGACCCCCGCGACGACGACCACCGGTCGGTCGGTCGTTAGGCTGGGTCTGTCGCCCATCCCTGGGACAGGGGGGCACGGTGCCTTGAAACAATACAGAACACAACACAAAAAGGTTCAATTCCCAGCACCATACAATAACCAAGTGAGAATAAATCAAACCTACACCTAACCTAAACCGGTCTGGAAACGCAACCAACCAACTCGCCTGAGGTAACGACTTGGGCAGCTGTGCTGTCGAACCAGCGATGAACTTCTGTATTTGGTGGAGGCTGCAGCATCCATTCTGGCACCAGAGCAAGATTTTCTTTGCGCCGGTCTGGCAACAAAAAGGGTTTCAAAAACCGTGGGCTTATTTCCGTACGGCATGTACCAATCATGCGACCAGAACGGTATCCCATCCATTTCAGTAGCCCCTCGCCCATGATGATTTACCGGTAGGTATTGATATCGTACGTATAAACTACCGTACCGGTAGACTGTGGCAAGCTGACCCAAAAGCACTGAGCACCGGTTTTGCTCTGACTTACGGAGCCAGGACAGCATTGTTGGTCCAGTCACTGGACCAACAATTCACTCCGGTGGTCCCGCCGAAAGTGCTGGGGAACTATCATCCCCAGTCGGATCGATCGAGAAGAACAGAATCCCAATCTTACCCTATTCACCGTCATGACCAAAACAAAACACAGTCGTCGTGGGGGCCGAGAAGGAATGGAACATGCTGTCTCCGAAACGGAACAGAATATTGCATACAGAACACGATACGATTCTGGTCGTGAGTCCCTCGGTCGGCATCCGGTCGGTCAAGACCTCTCAACTGCAGTCAGCTCACTCGGACTTCTCGCACCAAACTTTTGTCATTCAAGCGTGGCCCACAGCGAAGCTGGAGCCAACAAAAAGTACCGAGTAGAACGACAGTAACACGGACATGATCAGGTCACGAGCTCACAACGGAACAGGTTCCAGTTGAGGCATCTCGAAGTGGTGGCCCATGTGGGCCGCCCCTCTCTCCGCACTGACCTATGGTAATACAAATTGTAGCGTGGATCTGCCCGTCAGCTTCTTCGTGCAAATACCTCAAGTCGATCACATTCTCTTGACTTGATCCCCGGCTGGTTGTAGACGACGGCGCATCCAAGGACGAGGTCGTTGGGAGCTTTGTCGTGGCTGACTGTCCGACACACCATGGTGAAGCTCCCGCTATGATTAAGCACCGAGTTCCTCGATTCCAGTTGAACACGTCTAAAGCGACCTCAAGGTCTCACCGTCGAGAAAGCTCTAGCGGATGGGTGTTCTCTCGCTCATCCAGAGAGAAACAAGCTGTGGGCCAGGCCTGCAACGTTCCCTCGTGTGGTCCACACGATTTACCTATTTTAGGTTTTGTTATAGGACAACAGGAAGGTCCTTTAATCTAGGGCGTCATAATTCTCTCCTGACACGAAAAGGAACCAACATGGAAGCCGCCCTCGAAGCGCGCGCGGCGATGACCGACGAGGAGGACGAGCTACCTGTCACGGGTGGCGAAGCGAGCGCAGACACGAGCATGGATAGTGAATTGAAGCAGGTGGACACAGCTGGGGAGGATGAAGACGATGAGGAAGAGGACGACGACGACGTGGCTATGACCGAAGAGGAGGACGACGACGACGATCCCGTCCACAAGCGCACGGTGACGTCGCCCGCGCCGGTAACCGGCAAGTCTCCATCGAAAGGGAAGAAGAAGGCCGCTCGTATGGCCACCGACGACGAAGAGGACGACGAGGACGACGACATGAAGGACCTTGACACGGCTGATGAGGACGACACGGCCGACGAAGACGATGAAGATCCGGACGAAGAAGAAGACGACGACGACGACGAAGGCCCGGAACACGCAAAGTCCGCTGGTGCTGGCGCGTCGGATGAGACTTCCAAGATCGATCTGTCGGATCCCAAATCCATGCTGCGCATGATACGCAGCCTACCCGAGCGCGAGGCTAAGCGCCACGAGCACTTTCGTCGGTCGCATTTTGACCGTGGCGCGATCAAGCGCATCATGGCCAAGACCATTCAAGAATGTTCCGCGGTCGACACAAAAGTGCCCACAGTTGCGCAAGTCATGACGATCGTCATGGCTGGCATGACGAAGTCGTTTGTTGGCAAACTCACGGCCGAAGGTACGCCACTGAAAACGTCCCAACGTTTTGTAGTTTTGTTTTTTTGTTCCACGACGACGACGAAACTGATCGATGTTCTTGCACTCGTGAACTGTTCTAGCGCGTCGCATCATGGACAGAAATGGCGAGACCGGCCCCATCGAGCCACGCCACTTGCGCGAGGCCCAGCGCAAGTACTACAAGCGGCATCCGCTCGCACGCGGTCGCGCGCGGCAGCGCCTCCTGCGGTAATAGATCCCGGAACGACGCGAGAACAAAGCACACAAATACAATATGATCTACCGCGTCACAAAAACACACGCATTCTATATCGCAAAATATGATGAGGAGAATGATCTCCTCCTCGGCCGCGGGGCACTCTTGTGGTCGGCCGTCTATATGGTCCCGTCGATTCGCTCAGCGTCCTCGTCCTCGCTGTCGTCCTCTAGCTCCTCGCCTCGCCGCAGTAGCGCGTCAGTTTCCCGCGGGGACGCGCCGAGCGCACCATAGCTGGGGTGGTGGAGATTCTGCTGCGATCCCGAGGACGCGAGGCTCTCTTTGCTGGGCCGGCGGTAGATCGCCGGCGCAGTCGTGGCCACGGACGCGAGCGTCGAGTTGCTCGTCGAGTGGGAGAGCGTAGGTCCGACTTCGTAGATCGGTCCGGCCGACGGTGCCGATGTCGAAGGCGCCGTGCCGCCACTGTACTCGTCCACTGGCGGCACCGAGAGCAAGTGCTGGTCCTTAAGGTGCAGACCGATCTCGGCAAATGACGGCCGCAGTTCTGGACTCGCCTCCCAGCAGGCCCGCATGAGGCGTGCGAGCAGCGGGGGGCAGCTCACAGGAATCACAGGGCGGAGCCCGTTCACGACTGCAGTCATCTGATGAGAGAAACGAGACAGTCAGCACCATACCAACAGAACCCATGAGACGATCATCCAAGCTACACGTACCAACTGGAATGGGTTCATGCCCTGGTCGCCGTACGGCTTGCTGCGCGACCACGTCGAGTAGAGCAAAATGGCGAACGAGAACACATCGCCCTTGGTCGAGCACTGGATACCACCCATCGTCGCCATCTCGGGCGCCATGTAACTGGGCGTGCCCACTTCCGCGGTCATGGACGTCGCGTCCAGATCGATCAGGCGCGAGAGCCCAAAGTCGCAAATGTTCACGTCGTTGTTCTCGGTGATGAGCACGTTCGCGGGCTTCAAATCGCGGTGGACGACATTGCGGCTGTGGAGAAAGCCCATGCCGCTGACAATCTGGTTGATGATCTTGAGGAAAAACGTCTCGTCCAGGGGGCCCGTGACGTTTGGGTTTTCGATCAAGTGGCTCAGCGACGTTGGGCAAAAGTCGGTCACGATGTAGAGCACGCGGCTGTAGTAGCTCACGCCATAGAAACGCACGACGTACGGATGGTGGAGTCGGCTGAGAATGCTCACTTCGCGGCGGAAAAAGCTCTGGAAGTACTCTTGGCCCGTGATGGGGCTGTAGAGCCGCTTGACCGCGACGACCGAGCTCCCGCCACCGCTATGCAAGAGCGACCGGAACACTTGGCCCGACGTGCCGTTACCCACTTCACACTGTAACGTAAGCGACTCGAACGGGATGAGCCAGTCGCGCGTGTCGTTCGACACGAAGAATTCCAAGTCGGACATGTCGTGGATCTCGACATAGTCGGACCGCGAGAAACTGTTCCCGCGGTGCGCAAACGGCGCGCTTCGATACTGACGTGGCTGGCGCGCGAGGTTCCGCATCGCGCACATGCAAAAGCCCAGCGTCGAGAGCGCAATGCTCCCGAGGATCGCGACCATCACAAACGGAAAGTCGTAAATCTCGCAACCGTACCCGCCATACCGCGCATCGCACTTGCATACGGCCGCGTCGCCCGACATGATGCACTGCCCGTGGCCGTTGCACGCAAGTCCGCTTTCGAGAAAGCCCGGGCACAGCGAGCACGTCCTGCCAATGTAGCCTTCGGAGCAGATCGTACAGGGCAGCTTTGCGTGGAGCTCGTAGCCGTCGTTGCAAATGCACTCGCCCGTACCGTTCAGCCCGCTCGAGCACTTGCCGTGACCGCAGTCGCGCGGGCACGCTTGGCAGTTCTCGCCAAAGAACCCTTCCTCGCAGTCGTAGCAGTCCGACTCGGAGCTCCAGCCGCGGTGACAGTTGCACTTGCCGGTGCCGTGGAGCCCGTCGTCGCAGCGACCTTCGCCGCACTTGCGGCACAGCACGCACGTCTCGCCAAAGTAGCCACCCATGCAGCCCACGCAGTTGTTCGAGTCGGACCAGCCAACATCACAAATACAGCGCCCGTCGCCGTCCTTGCCCGAATTGCAGTGGCCATGGGGTGCGCAGATCGGGCACGAGAGGCAGTGCGTGCCAAAGTGTTGCGGTGCGCACTGGCACGACATGGTTGTTGGGTTGAAGTCCCACCCTTCGTCGCACAGTGCGCAGCGACTGTCTTTGGTGTAGCCTTCGTCGCAGATGCACGTGCCGTCGCCGGCGAGCGTCTCGTTGCAGCGCCCATGGCTGTTGCAGGTTCGACACGACGTACACGACTTGCCGTAGAACCCTGTGGAGCACTCGAGGCAGCGCGACTCGGGCGAGAAGCCTTCGGGGCACACGCACTCGCCGTTGCCTTCGAGACCGTGGTTACACACGCCGCCGTCGCACGGGTTGCACGGGCGGCACGACTCGCCGAAAAAGTTGCCCATGCAGTCCATGCAGTTGTTCGCGGCGTCAAAGCCCACGGCGCACGAGCAGCGCCCGCTGCCCGTAATGCCGTCTTCGCACATGCCGTGCGGGAAGTTACAGTCTGGACACTTGGTGCATTTGTCGCCAAAGTACCCGGGCAGACACGCGCCGCATCGCGTCGCTGGATCAAAGCCTTCTTCGCAAATGCACTTGCCACTACCCTGCTCGCCCGCGTCGCAGCGGCCGTTGATGCACTGGTCGCACGGCTCCGTGCAGCCCGGACCAAAGAAGTTCGCGTCGCAGTCGAGGCAGTCGGGGGACGCGTAGCCAGGCCTGTGCACGATATACACATATACACCACAACGACTCAGCCATGGCAGATACCAACACAGGAAGACCATTCAACACGCACAGGCATTTGCAGGAGCGGGGCGTAATGTCGTTGACAGCGCATAGGCACTCGCCATGGCCAGAGCACATCTCGCCAGTCGTTGCGTTCCACCCGGGACACGCTGTAACACAATATACGATCGCACAGGATCCGACGCCACGGTGAGTACGAGCATACATGACAGACTGCATGTGGGGTGGAGGGTGACGCACCTGTCTTCTCCTGCGCCTCGACAAACACATTGATCTCCGCATACCCAGAGAACGAGACGCCGCCCATGGAGCACACGGGCAGTGACTCGTGGTCGCCGTCCCATCCAAACACAATCTCGACGGGCATGTCGCTGCCCGTGACAATCTCCTTGATGGACTTGCGCACACTCGCGCCGACGATGCCGTTGCCGTAGGGCGGGAAGATGTTGTAGAGGTCGTCACAGTGCGGGTAGTTGATTGCAATGTACGCGTCCGACGGGAACACGCGCTTGTCCAGCAGCTCGTGCCCGTTGAGCTTGAGGCTCGAGACAAAGCCGCGGCCGCCGGCGGCATTCGCAAAGTCAATCTGCTTGACGGCGACCGAGAGGTCGGCTTTGCACAACGTCTGTGCCGCGAGGTCGAGCTGTTCGAGCGCAATGGGCACTGGCGGCGGCATGAACTCGCATGCATTGTCGACCCAGCGCTGGCACCGCGCAATGGACTGCGCTTGCCGCACGAGCGCGTCGCTCGGTGCACACGCCGTGATCAGCACGAGTACCACCAGCACTACCCGCCAAACGAGCGTACTGCCCTGCAGCGGCGGCCGTAGCCGTCGCGCTGCGTACTCTTTCCGCGTGATCATAGATCGCCGCCGTCCTGCAACTGTGATGTCCAGCGCTGTCGTCGTCGTGGCGACAGGTCCAGACCAAGAGCTACGCGAAGAGCTACGCGAAAACCGACGCGTAGTTTCTGTGACAGCGCGTCTCTTTGGCGACCGAGCGTGCGCGAGAGACAGACAGACAGCGGTGGCGAAGAAACCGAAGGCGGCAGAGAAGCTTTTTCGCGTGCGGGGGTCGCGGATCGCGCGGCGGCCGCGGGAGGAGCAGACCAGAGCAGAGCAGGATTCGAAGATCAGAGGGTCTTTTTTGGAAGGTGTGTTGGAGCAACCAGGGCTCTTATTGAGGGTGGGTAGGGTACGAGCGTGCTGTACCAGATCGCAATGCGACCGAAATGGAGAACGCTCTGCATGGGGTTTTCGGGGCGCTCAATGCGACGTGAGTCGTCACACTGGGCACCAACTTGCGAGCATCCTGTGCTGGACCACAATGTTCCAGAGCAAGTCAAGAGTCACGTAGAGTTTCGTCATGTATTGTTGGTGGCATACCTCGATCACGACCGCGCACTGGCGGTCGCAAAGGAGCAGAGTCTTCACACACAAGCAGCAAGCAGCGAGCCGCTCCATCGTGCACCTAGAGTCGCGCGGGTGACGCCGAGCGCGCGCCAACTGAATGGCCGCACACTCGTCGGGGACGCAACCTCACACCGCGCGCGACCCAATTTTGCTGAACATTTCCTATCCTATTTGTTGTTGTCAGCAAGAAGTACCTGACAGTACTCCTTGAACGGGAAAAGAACCTTTTGGAGCCGCTTCGATCCGGCTGCTGCTTGAAGCGAAGAATCCACACCTTTGCATCACAGCGACTCGCGGTGTCACCACACGCGTCGCGACCGATAGTCTTCGTCACCAACGTCGAAACAAGGAGCGCATGACGCGCTTAGAAGCCAAAGAGACCGGCAAGCGGCATCTCGGCGTTCTCACGCGCAAACGTCTCAAAGTACTGGTAGATGATGGTCACCGCCAGCAAGATACCCGTGCCCGAGCCAATCGCGCCCAACAAGTCGGCGACCATCGAGAGCGCACCAATGCACATACCACCAAAGGCAGCCGCCGTCGGGATGTAGCGGTTGAGCACGTTGACGATCGACGAGTCGCGGTGGCCCTTCATGACCATCTGCTGGTCACGGAGCTGCTTGGCGACATCGCGGGCCGACGAGCCCGAGATCTCAATCCACGTCTTCGAGAAGAGCGCGCACGAGCCAAGGATGAACACGACGTAGATCACAAAGCGGAACGGGTCGTAGAGGAGCTGCGCGAGGTTGGCCGGCGCCGACATGTAGTACGCGAGACCACCGACCGGGACGGTCTGGCCGGCCGCACCCTCAACATCCTGCCACACACCGAGAAGGCGCACGAGGAAGTTCGTGCTAAACTTCTTGTAGAGCAGCTGCGAGATGAAGTACAGGTTCGACACGAGCGCCGTCTGGAGAATGATCGGCATGTTCGACGTGTAGAAGAGCTTGATCGGGAACGTGCCCTGCTGGCCACGGAGACGCTGGTACTTGACCGGGAGGTCGACGCGGAAGCCTTGGAAGTAGATCACTACGATAAACACAAACATGGTCGCAAGCAGGTTGGTCACGTTCGGCAGGTTCTGGCGGTAGAACGCTTCCTTCAGCGCACGCAGCTTGTCCGAGCGCGTGATGAGCAAGTGGAAGAGCGCAATGATCGCGCCCTCAAACTCCGTGCCACGGCCCGTGTTGATCGTCGTCGGGCTGAACGCCTTCCAGACAATGTTCTCACAAATGTTCGTCGCAATGAAGAGCGAGATACCCGAGCCGAGACCGTAGCCCTTCTGGAGCATCTCGTCCAAGATGATCACGAGGATACCGGCGCACAGCAGCTGCACAATGATCAAAATGGCGTTGAACGCGCCAATGTCCGAGACGTTGCCGTACATGCCCGAGACCACGTACGCCACGGCTTCACCGAGCGTAATGAGGATACCAAAGAGCTTCTGGGCACCACTAAACAGGGCACGATCTTCTTTGAGCGACTGGTCGACTTCAATCATCTTGGAGCCAGCGAGCAATTGCATCACGAGACCCGAGGTCACAATGGGCGAGATACCGAGCTCCATGAGCGTGCCACGGTTCGACGCGAGGATGACACGCATCCAGTAGAGCGGGTCCGACGACTTGTTGGTCTGGATACCGTAGAGCGGGATCTGGCAGCAGACCAGGAAGATGAACAGCGTGATCACGGTCCACAAGACCTTCTCACGGAACGGGATCTTGCGGTCCGGCTGCGCCACTTCGGGCAGCACGCACATGACGGGGCGAATCAAATGCAGGAAACGCACTGTAATAGAGAGAGGCAGAGAACAGTTCCATGAGCACTCTAGACATAGAGAACCGTTCCGGGGCAAGAGCGAGGACGTACTTGTTGCAGCGTTGTCGTCTCTCGGAAGGGGGAAATGACAAGTGCTCCGTGCAACGGGAACGCAGCGGAACCCCCCACACGCGAGCCAGGGAGAGAGGGGCAACACCAAGCTGCGGTGTTGCACACACGCAACACGGGTCGCTTTTCGTAACAAGGGGCTGTAAGAAGTATGATGACTTGGTATTTGTATGCGACCGAGTATTTACGTGCGATCTTGCGTGTACGAGGCCACGTGTCGGCTCACTATCAGCTGTGCGAGGTGCATGAATACGTTATAGGAGGTGAAGATCGATACAGACATCCTCAGAAGAAGAGCTCTCCGTGAAACGAACGCTGATAGATAGGGACTTGCATTGGTACACTGTACCACACAAACTATGCCTTAAATAATGTGGAGTGACATCACAACTTTCCTAATACTTGGTCACATGATGTGGTACACTCTATATAAGACATGAATCATGATTGCTCTTTGCAGCTGACCGGCAGCCACATCCGAGCAACTGACATCTTTCCCCTCCCCCGTGGCACGATTGCATTGCAAACATAGGATGTGAAGCTGCATCTCGTGCAGACACTTGGTTCCCTCGTGGGCCTCGCTGGAAAAAATCCGCGAGAGAATGAACGTGAACTTCAAGTCCCATTTCGGAACCCACGACGACGCAACAACAGTACCCAGAATGGACATGGCTTCATCGTCGCACCAGAATCGAGGAGCTGTGGAGGCCAGCGTGAAAAGCGAGTGCACTCCAGGTCATGAACTTAGACTTGTACAATACAGTACGGTAATAGGAACGGAGAGTCACCATCGACGAGCTCAATAAGTCAAGATTCTGCCAGATTCAAAAGGGGTTTCCTGTTGGCAGCAGCTCCATCCGCGGCAGTTGCCGCCACAAACCCTCCACGGATAAGATCGCCGTTTCGCGCAGGCATTCTGATTGGTGACCACGTCGGGCGCGTCACGACCTCCAGTCCTGGATTCAAAGGCGATGACGTCGTCGTCCAGAACGACCAGCACTCTGATTTCGTTGGGCCCTGGTTCTGCGCCAAAGAACATGCTTGCGGTTCGCACCGATCCTCTGTGGAATCTACGGCGCGGTTTGGTGTCATTGACACGGGC
>JAADXQ010000446.1:0-12715 GCA_023337915.1 Pythium angustatum | reverse complement strand
GTCACAACCAAGCTCTGTGATTGGCTAGTTTCGATATCTTTGTCTTTTTTTGTCCCAAGAGAGCACACCAGGTGTTCATCTCAACAAACAGGTGTTCAGCACGGATCCCACGGCAACAGCTAGTCAGCACAAAAATAACAGGTCTAAATTCGCACCCGGCCAAAGGGGCCTTCTTCAACGGTATCTATGAGCGCTCGACCAACACATCGAGTGTGGACGAATGCAGCGCGCTCTGTGTGCAGAGCAGCTCGTGCATCATGTACGACTGGAGCCCAAACAGTCCGATCGCAACGTACGACCTGTACAACTTCCGGGGCTTTCTCACGGTCAACCCCACTCCCGCGCCAGGATGGAGCTCAGGCCGTTGCGGCGCCCAGCTCTCGACCGTGAACGGAGACTTTGCCGGCAACGACTTGACCAACGTACCGGCTGCCGACGCGCTCGCGTGCAGCTACAAGTGTAAGGTAGTCCGCGAATGCCTTGCGTTTTCATGGAGCAACCACAACGGCGGCACGTGCTGGATGAAGCGGACGCGGCCGGCCATGGTCTCGGCGCCATTTGACGGATCCGTCGTCTCGGCCGAATCCTTCAAGTGCGCCGCCACACAGTGGGGGACGGACATCGTAAGTCATGTCGGTGGCGACCGCGACGTGTATGCGGCTGGTGCATTGGGGTAGCTGTGGGTACGAATACAAACCCACAAACTGTGCGCAAGACTTCCACAATATGGCTACATGTTGGCACCGTCCCAGCTATGTACAACACGATGGAGTCCAGATCACTCGAATACATTGTGCCACAAGTGGCGCCTGGGTGACGAGACGAATATAAAAGACGGGGCAGTCCGCGACGGCAAAAAGGGTTGTCTCCGGTGAAGGATTCCAATGCTCGGTCGGCAAGTGGGGAGTGGATATCGTTGGCAGCGGCATCGGCTCCGTGGCACGCGCAGATTGGCACGGCTGCTGCGACGTGTGTCGCCTCACCGATGGGTGCCGTGCCACAACAGCGGCACGCGCTGGCTTCGTGGCGCAGTCCTACATTCAGATGGAGGGACCACCCGTGAGTGCTGGATAATCACAGTAAATCAAGGACGGTCGGTATTAATACCTAGCGTGAGCAGCTCAGGCGTCATCGCCCTAATCAAAACTCGGTGTCGTCCATCCGTGTCCTCGTGTCGAACGGCGACGTCGGGTGGCCCTGCTGCGTCGTCGCGCGCGTCTCCATCGCGAACCGACTCGTCGCCTGCGATCCACTACCAGTACCACTACCGCCGCCGGGCATGCGTCCGCCCTGCTGACGGCTTCGTCGAGTACGATCCAGCACCTGCGTCGCCGTTGGACGCTTGGACGGGTCGACCTCCAGACAGTCTCTCGCAAGCGCCACGATCTCTGGATCCGCTAACTCCGTGAACCGCGGCTTGAGTCGGCCCTCGTAGATCAGTCGATGCAGCACCGCACTCGCCAACTTCCGGTTCGATCTCGGATCGCGCGCGTGGTCGTACGGGATCTCGTGCGTATCAAGCTCCGAGAGAATCACACCAAACGAAAAGATATCGGCCTTCTCGTCGTATCGCTTACCCAGCATGATCTCGGGTGCCATCCACAGACTTGTACCGACGCCGGCAGTCATGGTCTCGTCGTGGCACTCGGTCGAGACGCCAAAGTCAATGAGCTTGGCGTCCATCTCGCTGGTCAGCAATACGTTTCGAGACTTGAGGTCTCGGTGCACGACCGGCGGGTCCAGTCTGTGTAGGTATGCGAGTGCCTGCGCGACCTGCACGGCCGTGCGCATCTTGCCGCCGTCGTGGCCGTTCGGGTGGCCGCTCTGTGCGTACCCGTTGAGCAGCGTACGCAAGTCGCCGCCGTGCATGAACTCGGACACCATACACAAGTTCTCACGCGCGTCCCATGCAGCTCCCAGGAAACTCACGAGACACTCGTGGTCGAGCGTGGCATTGAGCTCAATCTCCTGCACGAAGCTCGCGACGCTCTTGGGATTGCGGCGACGAGATGCCAGCAGTCGCTTGATCGCGACGTCTTGGTTCCTGTAGGTACCGTACGCGACCTCACCGAAGCCGCCTTGGCTGATGACGTCGCCGATCTGGAGGTCGTCGAACGGGATCCGGACGGTCACCAGAAGAGGAGTCGAAAAGTCGTCCGGTCGCGTGGCGATTGTGGATGAAGTCGTCCTGGATGTGGACTTCTCAACCGTGGACGCAGCGTCAGCCGTCGCGGTAGTCGCTTGGCTCGTGTGCGTGGCCGGCATCGGCGTCGGCGCATCACCGGGCTTGTTGGCAGAAATCAACAGGTCCACGTACATATCGGTATTGGTCTCGACTGGCTCTTTGCGTTGTCGCTTCTTGCGTCGCCGGATGAGGAAGACAACCACGCAAACGATCGTGACGACCACGGCGGCAGCAATGCCGACCGTCGCAGCGTTGTTGGTTGCTTCCGTCGGCATCGGCGTCGGGGTTGGGGTCGACGGCGGCGACCGTACAGACTCGTTCGCGTCGCCGATATCTGAACCCCAGAAGCCTGGTGGTGGCGACCAGTCGTCCAAGGACCCCGACGACGGTGGTGGCAATCGGATCGTGTCGCCCACATCGGCGTCCAACGACCCTGACGAGGAGGACGACGCGTCGGTAAGTTTGCGGAGTGTCGGTGCTGTGACCTCTGAAGCGCCATCTCCAGACGATGACGACGAGTATGACGACGACGACGACGACGATTCGAACGAGTCCGCAAGCAGGACGAATGCTGGCGCAGTCGTTGGTGCTGCGTCAGTGCGGAGGCGCGTCGCGGGCCCCGGCACCGCATTGCCCGGTAGCTGCAGTGACTCACCGACCAGATCCATCGTCCTAGGTAGCCTTGCCCTTGGTCGCTGGCACTTGCAGAGGACGCGTGAGATCGGTCGTGAAATGGAGACTGAGGCTGTGACGTGGACGCGGGGGGAGCGCGCGTTGTGACTCGCTACATAAAAAAACCACGTACATACGCAGGCGGTTCCGTGCAGGGACGCACTGAACTGTGATCCTCTCGAGACGGCCGCCCTTCTCACCTTGTGCTGGACGGACTACTGGAACGCACCACAGAAAAAAACGATGCGTCGTTCTGTCCGCACGGCTGACTGGTGGTTCCCATATCTGTGGAAAGACAGGGATCGGTCTAGAAGATCGACGGACCGCAGGTTCCTTCCATGAGTAGCACTCGTCACTCCACGACCGTTGACACCGTGGATTCATAAAACTGAAATCTGTGGCATAGAAGCTGACTTGTGCAGATGTGGCCTTTCTATGCACAAAAGGATGGATATTGTGCATATCGGATGAATACAACTGCCTATGACGAAGAGTTTATGCTTCACGTTTTATCAAGGCATGGCGGTTTAGAGTCGGCACATAATTCTGCCTTCTTGATTAACGCCCCCCCGCTCTCCCAAGATGTCACGTGCACAGACAGCAGGAGATTTGTGCAAGAGGCCGGGCTAAACAACCTGCTATCCATCGATTCACGCTGACGTCCATGCCCTTGAACGGATACACGACTCCCAGTGGACGAAGCAAGTCTGCGTAGAATGAGTCAGCGACAGCGCCGCGCTGATCGTCGAATGGAGATACTCCACGACGGAATTGTGCACGCGCTCGAGTGCTTTGGCGTCTCGCGCGACCGCAGGGAGGTTACGATGACGGCCGGGGTCGGTACGTCGCTATGGATGACGCCCAAGGTCATGCTCATAGAACGGAACGACGAGAGTGCCGATGTGTTCTCGTTCGGCATCGTGGCCGACACGGCAGTCTAGAGTGACTGGACGCCGCCGTTTAGCAGCCGAGCTCCGTACTGTAGTTAGAATTTCGTTTAGTCCTGCGTCCATTGCTGTGACACCCTATCGTCCGAACAGAAAGAAAGTACGTACCGGCACCGGTAATAAATGGAAGAACAACGAGTCCAATCGATTTATACTGTACTGTAGTAAGCGGCCACTGTGTCCGGAGCTGCGTTCAGTGAGTCAGGTTCACTGCGATGGTTGTACCGGCATGGCCCTTCTGTTGTGGATGGATACACGGGCGCAATGCCCAGGAGAAGCAGCCGCCGCTGCTGGCACGAATCGGACGGATCTGGATGCCTCGCCTCTTCTATCGACGACGGGGTGGAGCGATTTCCGGAAGCAAGGGTATTGGCGACAGAGACGCACGCCACGACGAGCAGGCGGGCGCCATCCAGGACGGACCCACACAGCTGGCGAAGAAGACGAGGAGCCGAGTTCCCACTTCCGAAAACGCCCTGTCCCGTTCAATTTTATCTATCTTCACGTGCTCTCCTCGTTCTCCTACTCTTGATGAAGCAGTTCGGTTTGCTGGCGCTACTGTGTTCGTCGGTGCTCGCGCCCATCTCAGCACTCGAGCCGTGCGATCTGAGCATTGTCGAGATCTTCAACGGCACGACCATGAACGCGTGCACGGCAGACACGGACTTTTCCGGCGGCTCACCGGCAGAGCTCATGCGGCTCTGTACGTCGCCGGCCTGCCTCAAGTTTCGCGCGGCCATGAACGTCAACATTGTGAAGGACTGCGTGATCGGCGACATGAATGTCAAGGCGTTTGCCGACACGTTCCGAAGCGTGTGTCGCGTGCTCGACACGAGCGACACGAGCGACACGACAACGACAACGACAACGACGACCAGGCCAACGCCAACCACAGCACGGACGCCAACGGTATCGCCCGTGGTATCGGAGGAGACGACGACGCGACCGACGTCTACCACTGTCGAACCACTGACCGACGATCCAGCGACCACCGAGCCACCGACCACGTCGATGGACCAGGACACGTCGGCCAACGAGACGGTGAGTCCACCGGCGCCTTTCGCATCCCCCACGCCAACAGCAGTGATCAAGACGACGCGCGATACGGGATCGGAGCTCAGCGAGATAATGATTGGGCTCACTATCGTCGGCAGCGTCTTGATCGTCGCGCTGGCTGGCGTTTGCATCGTCTTCCTGTGTCGCAAGCAGCACGATAAGCACGATCGACCAGGCGCTGACCACGCCGCGTACGTCGACATGTCGGGTGCTGGGACCGCCGAGCTCACGGTAACTCGATCCAACGAGTTCCCCGAGCAGCTCGCCCTCGCCTCGTTCCGGATCCCGTTCAGCAGCCTCATGCTCGGTGCCGTCGTCAGCCAAGGCGGCTTCGGCGAAGTCGCACGCGGCTCGTACCACGGCCAAGTCGTCGCTGTGAAACGACTGCTTGCGTCACGTCGTACCGACAAGCAGAGTATCCATAGTTTCTTCAAGGAGATCCAGCTCACTGCGACGCTGGACCACGAGTGCCTCGTGGCGTTCATTGGCGTCGCGTGGGACACGCCAGCGAATCTCTGTATGGTCTCGGAGTTCATGCAGGGCGGCGATCTCCGATCCCTTCTCGCGCGGTACGCAACGAGCGGCCACGCCAACGGCCACGACGATACAAAGCTGCGCATCGCGCTCCAGATCGCCCACGGGCTCACGTACTTGCACGGACTCGGACCGCCGGTCGTGCACCGTGATCTCAAGTCTCGGAACGTCTTGTTGACCAGCGACATGGACGCGAAGCTCATTGACTTTGGGATCTCGTGCGAGCGCCAAGACGTGACCATGACCGCGGGCGTTGGGACATCGCTCTGGATGGCACCCGAGGTCATGCTCGGCGAACGCTACGACGAGAGCGCCGATGTGTTCTCGTTCGGTGTGATCCTCTCCGAGTTAGACACGCACGAGCTGCCGTACGATCACGCGCGCAATTCAACGTCCGGTCAGAAGGTAACGAATATCGTGCTGCTGCGGATGATCGCAGAGGGCAAGCTCAAGCCTCGTTTCACGGACCAGGCGAATCCCAACATCGTGAGTCTTGCCCGCGACTGCCTGCATGTACATCCACGCTTGCGCCCGCCTGCGACAGAGGTACTCTGCCGCTTACAGCGAAGTCTCGAGTCGGACAGGGCAAACACGTCGGCACGAACACGGACGGCGATCGACCACAGCACCAACCTCTCGCTTAGGACAAGGGACACGACACGGTTTTCTCAGGGCGTGCGAGGAGGCAGAGCCGTGAACATCTAATACAGAATCGACTACAGTACTAGTACAGGGATGCACCCACAAGATACTTTTCAGGAAGCACCCAGTACTATCCGAAAAGATACTGTAGCTGTCGGTCAAAAGTGCGCTTCGTGGGTGAGCTTTCGACGTACGGTCTCCGGTAAAAGCCGATCGAGTGGATACTTCTTCTTCCGATCCCGGGACGCTCCTTTTGCCGCCGACTCGGAGTCCGAGGCAGGTCGTTCCCATGCGAAATCCAGTGAGCGTGCCCGCTCCTTGAGGGGCCCGCAGTCGTGGCTGCTTGGCCGTGGGAGCTTCACAGCGAAGCAACGATCCTACGGCCGTCTATTGATCGTTGCTTCTGTGCTTCATCAACCAGGTTAGCCAGACATCCTAGAACTTCTCACTGGATCCGGTGGAATTGGGTAAAGTTCCAGGAAGGTGGAAAACCGCACTGTCAGTGAGACTGTCTATGAATGGAAATAACCGATACCCTGACATTCTGGAACTTGTGATGATCTCCTGGAAGAAAACGTGTGGAAATCATCCCGATCCACTGGCTCTCTGGCCAGGTGGCTCGAGTCAGATATGGTGTGCCGTCCTGTCCACATGCACATGTGGGCCATGGACGGGACCGGCGAATATGCGCCATGGCGACAGCCTCCCTTGCGCTCACAGTTTCCTACTCCCTCATCAATTGAGAGCCTCTCGGGATCACTCGGTCGCGTTGGACACTTGCGCGCCGCGAGCACTCGGCACTCACCTGCTCGCACAGGCGCTGAACGCTGACCGCCATGCCGACGATGATCGAGATCGACCTGGACTCGGTGGTGCGTGCGTCGGCTGCTGGTCATGATGTATGATGGACCGCACTGCATGCAGCGACACTCATGACTACTCTCTCTCTCTCTCTCTGTCGGTCAGAACGTGACGTCGGCCAAAGACAAATTCGTCGACGTGGTCAAGAAGGTGATTGACCAGCAGACCACAGCGCCGCCGACGCCGCCGCCCGAGCACGACGACGAGGACGAGGACGAGCCCGACGAGCACGAGACCACGCCACCGAGTAAGATGACACCGACGCCGCCACCAGTCCCGACAACGGCGCGTGTGACCCTGCCACCCGTCGTGACGACCGCGCGTCCCGGCAGCGCATCCTCGCTCCCCGGCAGCAACGGCAACAGCAACCTCAACGGCAGCGCAGCAAGCGACGCGAGTACAAAGATCGGCACCGAGCCCAAGGACGGCGGGTCGGGTCCCGGTGTCATCATCTCGGTCGCCGTCGTGTTTTGCTTGGCCGTCGTGGCTGTCGCCGTATTTATCGTTCGTCGTCGCAAGGCGCAGTACGCGACCCGGTCCAAGGCGCTCTCGGACACGGGCAATCAGCAGAGCACGCGGTACGCAGGGAACGCGACCGTGCTAGACGACACCAACGCCAACTTTACGCACATGCCCAACACAAAGGACCTGGCACTCGGCGCGACGCGGGCACATCGGCTCAAGTCGTCGTCGACACTGGCAGAAGACGATGAGATCGCAGCCGTGCGCATTCCGATGGAAAAGATTGAGTTTGGCCAGCTCCTGAGCCGCGGCGGCTTTGGGGAGGTCCACCAGGGAACGTACAAAGGCACGCCCGTTGCCATCAAGCGACTGCTGCCCGAGCGTCGCAAGGACCGGCGGCAGATCGAGGGGTTTCTCGCCGAGGCCAAGATGATGGCCACGCTCGACCATGAGCGCATTGTGCAGTTCATTGGTGTTGCGTGGGACTCGCTCTCGGAAGTGTGTGTCGTGTCCGAGTTCATGGACGGCGGCGACTTGCGGTCCGTGCTCTCGCGCTGGGAGACGACCGAGCGTCGCATGCACGGTTTTGACCACGACAAGATCAAGATTGCGCTCCACGTGGCCCACGCCATGACCTATTTGCACTCGATGCAGCCCATGATTCTGCACCGCGACCTCAAGTCCAAGAACATTCTGCTTTCGCACGATTTCGACGCCAAGCTCACGGACTTTGGGGTCTCGCGCGAGCGTGTGGACGCGACCATGACCGCTGGCGTCGGCTCGTCGTTGTGGATGGCACCGGAAGTCATGCTAGGCGAGCGGTACGACGAGAAGGCCGACGTGTTCTCGTTCGGGGTCGTGCTCTCGGAGCTCGACACACATTTGCACCCGTACTCGCACGCGACCGAGCCCGGTACAGGCCGCAAGATCCCAGACACGGCGATCCTGCAGATGGTCACACTCGGGCGGCTCACGGTCGAGTTCACGGCGTCGGCCGACCCGGAGTTAGTCGCCCTCGGCCGCGACTGCGTGGCCGTCGATCCCAAAGCACGACCCACAGCCGGTGAAGCGCTGCATCGCGTCCATCAAGTCTGGCGAAGCTGCATCTCGCTGTAGAGAAGACATCGTCGCGTGCAGGAGTAATTCAGTTGTTGTGACGAAGTCCATGAACGCGAGTTGGGTTTTCTCTCAGCATTCAGCATTCATGGTACTGACTTGAAGTATCTCGACGACGTCGGTCGAGCTTTGGCCAGTATCCAGTTTTACTCGACCCACGACTGGTAGACTGTACCGTACCTGTATTCATGAAGTGAGAGACAACGGCAGCGCCCTACGATGATGAGAGGAACGCTGAGGCGCGATCGGAGCCCGTACCGAAGCGCTCAGTCTAATTGATTTGTCGAGCGCTCTGAACTCAACACCAGCAGCGCCGTCGAGCTCACCCAGTTAGAGGTGAGGGCGTCGGAGAACTGCAGGAAGGACAACACTGCAAGTGCACGGAGGAAGGGATCCTGCTGGACGGACGGGACGGCGAGCCCCAAATTTTGAGGCGAGTGAGTTCATTCGTTCCTCACAAACAGGCGCGAAGAGTCCAGCCCCGCGTTCTATCTAGGCCTTCTCCCGATTCTCCAAGGAACCACCAAGCGGAGCGTGCGAGAGGAGTCGATCGTTCGATCCACTAAGTGCCGTATCGGGCTGCCACCACGAGTGAGCGACAAAAGCTCGCGTGCAGCGAGCCACTCTATGCGTTATGGTGTTCGAGTGGATCTACTGAGAATAGATAACGTGTTGCCATGTCGGTTATGTCGGTTAGTTCCGGTTAGCCTTCGACCCCGCTTTTCCTTGGATTTGCGTCCAGGTTAGGACTGGCCACTTCCAACGAACAGAATGGCGACGATATCAAAACCAGGTAGGTATATCTTGGGCCACCTGATGCACTTCCAAGGCAAACACACCGTGATATAGAAGTTTGAAGTGCGCAGCTGGTGTGTGGGGTTCATTCCTTGTGGCGGATGCATCAAGAGTCCAGCAGGCGCCTGCCCCTAAATCTAACCAGCGGGAGAAGCAAACGACATGGTTAGGACAGCGAATCGCGGTCGTACGTACCGGACGGTACTGTACTGAACGATCGGGGTGCGCGCACGCGACGGCGCTGCTGACCGTTGGATGCGCTGCTGCACCGGCACTCACACGTGAAAACGCTGCGTCGCGAACGCGTCAACGCCTATGGTGCGATCGTGATTGGAACCAGGATTAAGTTTAAGCGCGCGGAAGGACTAACCATAGAGGGTCTATATGTGTATAGGTCAATCGCACGTCGTCATCCTCTGGCGGCGGTGATCTAACCACCATCCTACCGCGACTAAACGGCACAGGAAGTCTATCGAATAGCTCCGGATGGGACTCCTCCGAGGACGACCATGCGCTCGGGCACCACGAGAAACACCGGCCCTGCAACGGCGAGTACGACACCGAGTCGTCGACGGAGAAGAAGTCCCCGTTAGTCGCCGCCGCACCGGACAACGATGGCATCGAGCCCGGCAAACTCAGCGGGCTGTTAGTCGCCGCGGCCATCGTGCTCGCGGTCGTCGCGTTAGTCTTCGTCGTACGTCGCCGGATCAAACGCTCGCCATTGTTCGCACCGACGCCGTCGCTCATCCTGCAGCTCCACACGCGTATGGACGACTCCCCCGACCCCGATACTGTCGACACATCGCGGTTTAGACCGCTTGGGAAACACCGCGGATCCACAACCACGACCAGCGCGTCCGAATTCTCGACGCGATCCTCTCTATCCACAGTCGTCGCACCGCCACGGCGCTCTTCCAAAGCCTCGTCGACCACTGGCGCTCCTGTGGACGGCATCCTACTCAAGAGTGCGTGTGTGGATCCCGTCATCACAGCGGCCCGCATCCCGCTCGACGCCATTGAGGTCCACGAGATGGTTGGTCGTGGCGGCTTTGGCGAGGTCTATCGCGGCACGTTGGACGACCAGACCGTTGCCGTCAAGCGCATTGTCGCCGACCGCCGCAGTGACCTCGTCTATATTGAAGGCTTCCTCAGCGAAGCCAAGTTTCTTGCACGGCTCGAGCATCCGTACGTCGTCAAGTTTCTCGGTGTCGCATGGGACTCGCTGAGCGAGCTCTGTGTCGTGAGTGAGTTTATGGAAGGCGGCGATCTACGGGCGTTGCTCCATCGCTTTGACCGTGTCGAGCATCGCCCCAAAGGCTTTGATGCCGAGAAGATCAAGATTGCGCTCCACGTCGCCCACGCGATCGCGTACTTGCACTCGCTTTCGCCCGTCGTGCTCCATCGCGACCTCAAGTCGCGCAACATCTTGCTCGACCGACAGCACAACGCCAAGCTCGCCGACTTTGGCGTCGCACGCGAACGGATTGATAGTTCCATGAGCGCGGGCGTCGGGACGTCGTTGTGGATGGCGCCCGAAGTCATGGTCGGCAACCGGTACGACGACAAGGCCGACATGTACTCGTTCGGCGTTGTCTTGGCCGAGCTCGACACGCACTTGTCGCCGTATGCGCAGGCACGCGAGCCGAGAGAATGCATGCGACGCATCCCCGACGCGATGCTGCTGCAGATGGTGTCCATGGGCAAGCTCCAGATTGAGTTTAGTGCCAGTAGCGACGCCGTGTCGCGCGAGATGGTCACGCTCGCGCGGCAGTGTATTGCGAGAGAGCCATCAGCGAGACCGAGCGCAGCGCAGGCACTGCATCGCATCCACCTCATCTACCGCAAGGTCGTCAAGTAAGTGTGTTCAGGAACGTCTGGTCCGTTCGTTGTAGTTGTCGTTGAAGAAACAATTATTTATGCACAAGAACATAGAGCGGTGATGGAGGTGGACGCTTGCATACGATCGGCTGGGCATCGCAGCGTGTGGTGTGCAGGAGAAGAGACAAGCTATATCGCAGTTTAATATTCACGGGGTATTGATACAACGACTCGCTCGGGCGTCCCATCGGTCTGTCAAGGATGCCACACGTTGGCGCCATGGAATCCAAGTTGCATCATACAACCTTGGCGCCGGTATATCCGCCCGACACATGATCCCCTCGGGCTCACAGTGAGCTCCAGTTTGTAGCTCATTCGCTCTCGTCTTTGTGCATCATACCGCCATACAGTAACGCCATACAGTCGCGCAGACGGCTTGGAACCACAGTCTGAACTGACAGCAGTGTGCAGTGTGGCTTCAAGCCACACCGCACGAAGCTCATCTCCCCTCACGTCTGACTGGTAGTCAATTACAGTAGTGGCTTCACTGCTGTCTGCCGCCGACTGCAGTCAGACACGAAGGGAGATGAGCTTTCCCTCTCGTCGAGTCAGTTGTGAACCCAAGAACCGGGTCCTGGCCAAGGACCTTGGAGATCCAAGTTGGATCTTCGTAGAAGGAGCGAGACCAGACTACAGTACAGTCTCTCACTCGTCCAGTGAGCGATTCGTGACGATTCGAGCGACTATCGTCACTCGGCAATCTGTCTCGCCTCGGAGTAGGAGGAAGCGGTGCGGGGCGCCATGACCGACTGCTTCCAGGCGTTCACTGACAACTACAGCAAATGCACACAGGCGACCGGCGGGGTGGCGGCGCCTCTGGATCGCACGAGCGCGAATGTCAACGACCGCTACAAGGTCTGCTCAACGCCCGCATGTCAGACGCTCATCTCGGCCTACATTAGGCTCATTGGGGAGAAGTGTCTAGGCGCTTTGACCCAGCTGCAGAATCACCCGAAGGGAATGGAGTGGCGAGACTACTGTCCATTGGAGCCGGATCCGACCAGCGCATCTCCATCACCAACCGGTGCGCCGCCATCGCCGCCATCGCCGCCATCCCCACCAACGTCGCCATCGCCACCTACGACACCATCGACGCCAGGATCGCCTCCATCGCCCACGACCACGTCCCCACCTGGAACGCCCACGACGCCTTCGCCCCCTGGAGCATCGCCTGCGCCGAGCACGTCAGCATCATCCGGATCCTCTTCAGCAGCTCCCGACACGACCTCTAGCGATTCGCCAGCGCGGACGCCGTCGCCTGATGCCTCAACAGTGTCCATCGACAGCAGCGGCACTGACAGTACGACGACTGCGTCGTCCTCGTCGGCCAATCAACCTAGCGACTTGCTGAACAACGCGTCGACGCTTCCACCCCAACGCACTGCGACGCCCGCCGAAGGACAGTCACTCTCACCGACCAGTGCCCCCGAGCTCTCGGATACTACTGGCCTCAACACAACGACCGTCGTGGCTGTCGTTGCGGGCGGCGTCGTCACGCTCTTACTCGTCGTGATCATCGTGCTGCTTGTGCGACGCCGAAATCAATACGCACGTCCAGAACCTTTGC
>JAADXQ010000445.1:0-12715 GCA_023337915.1 Pythium angustatum | reverse complement strand
GCCGAGATCCTGCCCAAGTACTTCAAGCACGGCAAGTTTGCCAGCTTCCAGCGCCAGCTCAACAACTTTGGTTTCCGCAAGTGGACCAAGACTCAGTCCAACGTCTGCACATTCAGCCACCACCACTACGTGCGCCGTCAGCCGCAGCAGCTTGTTGAGCTTGTGGCGCTGCTGAACGAGAACGCAGTCGCAGAGAACGAGAGTGCACCGCCATCGGTTGCAAGCGACAAGTCGCAGCCACTGGGCGGAAAGCGAAAGCGCGCTGACAGCACGTGCGATTCGTCCAAGGCGACTTCCCACAAGGCGATCAAGCGCGAACCCACACGACCGGCGAACCTTCCGTTGATCAAGGTGGATCCGTCGGCGTTTGACTTTGAGGTCGAGTCGTGGAGCCTCATGGCCGACATTCGTCCGCTGGAGTGGGCGTCCAAGTCTCGGCTCGCTGCGATCAAGACCGAGAGCGGCAACGAGACGCCCACGAGCGCCGCGGGCTTTGCCGACGTGGCTTTTGATTTCACGCTCGAGGAGCTCGACGACATCTTGCTCACGAGCAGCAGCGCTGACCGAGCAGACGAGCCAGTGGACCCTCGGTTGGTGAACGACTGGTACGGTGTGGAGCCGCCGCTCACGTGGGTGGAAGGCCCGGAGCTCTTTGGCAAGGCTGAGCTCGAGATGTACATGCAGGACACGGACCTCTGGTCAAGCCACTAGAGTCGTCCAATCGTGTCCTGCGTGTGTGAACGACAGTCACTGTATAGTAGCGTTGCTTCGATACCTGAAGCAACCACAGTTTTGTGTACTCTAAGACCATAATCGATGTTCCTCATGTATTACTACCATCAACATACGAGTATCTTCGACGTCGTTGGCGCCACGGCTCTGGATCCGCTCGGATAGTCGCCCAGAGCGGATCCGGAGGGACGGACATGCAAGGAATCTGAACCAACACGATGCGCGTCACTTGGTCATCGTCGCCGCCGCTTGGTCGGTCCGCGCGGCCCGTCGAGGCAGCGGTGGCGTATCTCCAAGAAATTCGCGACGGCGGAGCTCTTGTGTGGAGCCAGCGGATTCGAGATCCCGACCGTTGGACGTGCACGCATGTTCAACGCAACGGAAACGTTCCGCTCGCACCCAGGAAGGTTCGAATTTTATTTAGACCCCGAATCACTCTGGGAACTCTGGGTTCACAGAGCCGCTGGGGTTCGACTTGGGCGGTGGTACGTACCAAGCAAACCCATCCTGAAAATACCAGCGCCGATTGGATTTTGTCGGTTTCGTCCTCATCGTCGCTTTCTCTTCGATCCAAAGAGACGATGCGACTGTCGTCAGAAGCGAAAAGGGGGCGAGCCCGCCCAACTGCGGTCCACTGCGTGGACAGGCGTCAAAAGCTCCAGCACTGTGGAGTTCAGTCTAAAGGGCAATGGCGTCGCAGAAGTTCGGCGCGAAACCATATTCAAGGTTCCATATCTTGAACTGTACTGTACAGAAACAGTGGCACTGCCTTCTACATGAATCGCAGCCCATCCCCCGATCATTGCCGTCCAGAGGGCGCGACCTTTGGCACCTCACCTTTCGATCACATCTCTGTCCTGGGCCATTCATTGAATAAAGCCACGTTGGCTGTTGGCCCAGCCACCAGTCTGAGGCTCCAGCTTTGAGTGCTTCCAACAAGAGGTCCTGAGAGGCTCTCAGCCTGACGTTACGGTAAAGGTCAAGGCCTTGTATACTTTCATGTGTATGCTTTGACCGTGGACTGGAACGTTGGATGACCAGGCGTGACCAAGTGCTTTCTCGCCCTGTTCATACCAACGACTGAATGGATCTACGGTACTGTACCGTCAGCATACACTGATAGAGTACTGTGCGTGCCCGCGGGGTCGCGTCGTATGCAGCCGTTCGATGTGACGGCGAGGCTTTTGGAGCAACCTGAAGCGGTGCATCGTACGCCAACGCGCTGGCCACTCATGGCCGACCCTCTACGCTCCGTTCAGCGCTGTCTGAACATTCGAGAACGCTTTGTCCATGGACTGACTACTAGAGTATGCATGCAGTTGCTGACTGAACGCTGAGCCCTCGGTGGATTTGGACTTGGTCGTCCATCGTCGTGGGCATGAGACGTGGCACAGCTTTTTGATGCAGATTATGGTGTGTGCTTTTTGTAATATCTCATTTTATTGGGGTCAGAGGCTAGTGACTAGTGCCCCATACCCATGTGTATTTATCTGTGGCACGAAGTCGCTTCATCACAATATACGCGCGTCGCAGTATTCGATGGCAGACATAACTCGACAACGGAGAGTCGGCTTTCTCGCCAGAGTGCAAGAAATCTGTACCCGTGCCAGTACGGCGAGGCATGAAAATGGAGGCACGAGAGGATGAATATTCACACGACGTGGACCCACGCCGATATTACATGTTAAATAGTTACCATCGATAAGAAACAGAGAGAAAATAAGCACAACACGGTTCGCCTCGCACAACTCAGTTGTCGGCGAGCACCTGAGCGGCGAGGTCGAGCAGGAGCTCTTCGCTTTCGAGCGTCTCGACCGCGCCGAGCGTGCAGTAGAGGTGGCGCATGTTGCGTGGCCCGCGGTGAGCAATGCGCGTGTCGACCGCAAAGCCCGAGTAGACGGACCAGTTCCAGAGACCGTTCGTGGTGTTTTGGATGCGCGTCGGTGCCGGCAGCGCGGCAGTCGGAGTAGCCGCAATGGCAGCCACTGTCGCGACGTCCTCCTTGGCTTTCGCGGCCTGACCCTTGCTGCGCGAATCCTTTTGGCGCTGCTGCTGGCGGCTCTGCTTGGTAAGGCGCTTGATCTGCTGCGCGCGCTCGAGCATGAGGCGCATCTCTTTCTCGCCAATGTCCTCGACCTCGACCTCGTCTTCATCGTCCGACGAGCCGCACGTCGATGCGTTCGACGCGAGTTCCGCAGGGTCCGAGTACGAGCGCGCCTTGTTGGCGAGGGGCAGTTCGATCGCGACGAACTTGGTCGCGTGCAGCTGCTTACGGCGCGTCGAGCGGCGCGTGTTGACGTTCTTTTGCTGCGCGGGCTTGGTCAGTGTGGAGGTCTCGACAGGTGTGGCAGTCGGCTCGACGATCAACTCGATGCTGCTGTCCTCGACGACTGGGACGATCACCTCCGAATCCTCGTGTCCGGATGCCGTCCAGAATTGGTCCACGACCTTGGAGATGGCAAAGCCCAGGAATCCGGAGACAGCGGCGGCCATGATGCTGTGATGTGGTCGTGACGGAGAGTGGAGTGGGAGGAGGTAGGAAATTGAGATGTGAGCTCCTGGAAGTGATCCGCACGTCCGGTACCGTACGGGAACATCCCATCTCCTGACCTTGGGGTCCTCCGTAAAGTCACACGTGTCCGGAGACTCCGGTCCGGAGTGTCGTGCCGATCATCGGCAAAGTCCTGTTCCGCTACGGCTGGGAATGGACGCCGCTTTGAATTGCCCCGAGTGAGCTTTGCACCAGGTGGCCGGACTGTCTTTCTGAGCCGTGGGTCCGAAAGTGAAAGACAAAGGGGAGACATGTCACATATTCGTAATTTTGGATTCTTATGTCGCATGATCATTGGCCAAAATCGCAACTGAGCTTCCAAAGGTCGCTGACTCTGTAGAGACGTGGTGTCTGACCGTGACGGGGATCCGGAACCACGATCCACCCAGCTGGATGTGGCATATGCGGCCACGAGCGGCCGTGACTTGCGGAAAGTGCCCAGTCAACAATCCCAGAAGGACAGAGGAGCTGAGTTGACACGCACGTCGATCGACATTCGGCGAGGCGCTGTCCCACCAGATAGACCGGTGTATCCAAGTTGGTTCCCGGTCGGTAGAGATTTGATCCGCCAGGCTGTAACGTCCAGAGCAGGCAGTTATCGACCCGCCAGGAGGTTGGTGTCTTGGTGAAGAGTTGAATCCTTCTGGTGGAAGAGGTATCATCCGGAGATTGTACACTGTAGTCCGGATCCTGCGTGCGTCCGACTGTCTCCGGCACCGAAAAGATCCAGTTTATTTGGCGCCGAACGCTCTGTACTGTACGATTCTACTGGAAGTGCAGTCCACGACAAGGCCCCGTCGCGATGTGTCTTGCATAGCTTCAATCACAGGACGCCGGATTGGGACTCGTGTCTCGGAGGTGGCTCTGGGCTGGGTATCTTCTGGTCGAGAACCTCTCTTTGTGTAACAGGTAGAAGAGTACAGTGCTCGACTTGGAGCGGCGCTCGTTCGTGCAGACGCTGCCTTGGTCGAGTTGTAGGCCCTCAAGAGCGCAGCAGAAGTGTCAACAAGGCATCAGTTACGCTGTGTGGTGAATCACCTCTGAGTCAGAGATCTTCTCTCATCAAGAGCCAGGATCCCAAGTGCGAGTACTGGTCTAGATAGACGTCAAGGCAAGGCACCAGCAACGTTTGCTGGTGCTGTGCTGAGTAAAGTGGCAGGCTCGAGCTACAGTCAATCGGTCTATCCATCGCTCTCTTCTATGACCCAGCGTCGCGTGATCAGAGACCCCTGCGTCTTCCTGGGGATCGACGCAAAGGAACCAAAAGGTCCTCCAGCAGATCCCACCGTCGAAAGGATACGCTCTCGCTGTCGTGGGATCGCACAGACGAAACGTGACGATCCTTTGTCGATGTTTTCAGATGGCTACACTTAACACCAACTCAACCTGGTTCCCACGAAACAATGTAGCCATGCAAAATGGAATCGTGTGTATCGGCATTCTTTCATGCAGCTGCGCCGCGTTAATGTGGTGGGGATATGGCGCTTATTTCTTCTGCTTCTTGGACTTGGACGACGAGCTGGACGAACTCGGCGCGCTGCGCTTCTTGCTGCTGCTGCTGCTTCCGCTCTTGCTCTTCGACGACGACGACGACGACTTGGTCTTGCTCGAACTGCTGCTGCTGCTCTTCGACTTAGACTTAGACGACGAAGACGAGGAGCTGCTCTTCTTGGTCTTCTTCGCGAGGTCGTCTTCGTCCTTACTGTGCTTGGTCTTCATCTCCTCGTTCTCGCGCTCGATCATACGCGTGAGCAGCTCACCGCGTTTCTGCAGCTCGGCGATCGTGCGCGACTTGAAGAACCAGTCGAAACGGAACTGCCAAGCCTTGCGGATCTCGTCGCGGATCTCGCTCCAGTGCTCCAGCGGCCCGTACTTGTTCATCATCACGACGAGGAACACGTCCTCCTCCATTGTGTATCCCTTGCTCTTGTAGCCGCTCGGGTACTGGAGCTTCATGTCCCGCAAAGCATTGCTGTAGCGGCTGCACTTACGCGCGAGCGCTTGCTTCACAACTTCGTTGCGCTCCAAACGCTTCTCGCCTCGCTCGATCTTCTCAATGTACTTGGCATGGTCTTGCAGTTCCGTGTACCGTTTCCAAAACGTGTCGAAGTACCGCTCGGCGTCCTTAATGTCCTTGGCCGCGAGCTGAGCAACCTCTGCACAGACGTTTGCCTTGTCAGCACGGCCGTAGCGTTCACAACTCGTAATGAACTGTTTGAGATCGCGACGCGTCCAGTCGCCAAATCCCTCGCGTTCGAGTTTCTCCAGCTCCTTGGCTTCTTTCGGCTCCATCTGCGTTTCTTCAAGCTCCTTCTCGAGAGCAGCAGACTTCGAGTCGTCGTCCGCATCCTCTTCGTCAGCCGAGTTCGACGCCGACGCATCTTCGCCGTTCTCCAACTTCTTTTTCGATCCAGGGGCACGGCTCTTCACACGCTGTTCTTCCGCCTTCGCCTCCTTGATCATTCGCGTGAGATCTTTGCGCTTGTTCTCGACCTCTGTGCGCTTCGTCAGCAGAGCAACCACACGCTCTTGGTTGAAGAACTGGTAATCGTGGACAACCGGCACCTTGATCTGGTCCGAGCCGGGTTTCTTCACCTTCTTGGCCTTGACAATGCCCGCCTGCTTGCGGTAGTAGTCGTCTTCGTTGTAGTTGACCTTACGCTCACGCTGTGGCAGCGCAATGAAAGTTGACGGCATGACCTGCCCTGTGTTGGTGCCCTTCGAGAACACCTCGCCCTCAAATTCATACAGGCTCGACACGTTCGCGTCGTCGCCACTCAGCGAGAAGTTCGCGAGGTTGTGCTGCATGTCGTTCGCAATCTTGGCACGCATCTCCTCTGTGCGCTCCTCGCCCTTGGCCAAGATCGCGTCGATATCGTCGTCCGTGATCATAGAGCCACGAGCATTGAAGATCTCGTCAGCACCGAAACGCACCATTGTCATGAGCTCATCCTTGGAGAGCTTGCGGTTCTGCTGAGCAAGACGACCCTGCTGAATGATGGCCGCGTCGAGGTACAGTTTGCGCTCCGCGCGCTCGACGATCTTCTCCTCCACGGTGCCCTCCGAGATGAAACGGAACACACGCACAGGCTTCGTCTGTCCAATACGATGCGCACGATCCATGGCCTGGAGATCCACCTGCGGGTTCCAGTCCGAGTCGAAGAGGATCACGATATCGGCGGTCGCCAAGTTAATACCGAGACCACCGGCACGGGTACTGAGCAAGAACGCAAACTTGGAGCTACCTGGCTCGTTGAAGTCTTCCATCATTGTATCACGATCTTCGCCCTTGGTCTGGCCATCCAAGCGACAGTACTCGTAGCCGAAGTATCGCAAGAAGTCCTCGAGGATGTCCAGCATGGACGTCATTTGACAGAAAATGAGCACACGCGAGTCTTGCTGCTTGAGCCGAGGGAGAAGCTTCGACAACAGCGTCAGCTTGCCGCAGTTGTCCCACAAGTGCGAGCCTTCAATGTACGGCGGTCCTGGCTCAGCACCCTCGAACAGGTACGGGTGGTTGCACACCTTCCGCAGCTGCATGAGAATGTTCAACAGGCGCACACGGTCGCTGCCGCCAATGGCGTTCAGGTGGGTCGCGTCACGGTGAAGAAGCTTCATGTACCACTCGCGTTGCATCTCCGAGAGGCCGACGTACAGCTTCGTCTCGATCTTCGGGGGCAACGAGTGCGCAACGTCCGCTTTCAGACGGCGCAACAGGAATGGCCGCAGGATCGTGTGGAGCTTTTTGATGACGTTCTCCTGCCCGTGCTCTTCATCAACGTTAAACCACGAGTCAAAGTCCTCCGAGTCCGTGAACACGTCTGGCAGCAAGAAGTTGAGCAGCGCCCACAGCTCGTGGAGGTTGTTCTGAAGCGGCGTGCCGGTAATGAGCAGTCGGTGCTCGACATTGTACTCGCGCACGACCTTCGACAACTTCGAGTGCTCGTTTTTGACACGGTGGGCTTCATCGATCAGCATGTATTTCCACTTGATCTTGCGCAGCAGCGCCTGCTCGATGATCGCGACCTCGTAGCTGAGCACGAGGACCTCAAAATCTCGCTTCTGGACCGTCTCGCGCTGCACAGCACGCTCCTCCTTCGAGCCCATGAACTTGAACGCACGGAGGGCCGGGCACCAGCGCTTGAGCTCACGCATCCAGTTGCCCACTGTGGACTTGGGTACGATAATGATGTGTGGACCGTCGATCCCACGCTCTTCCTTGAGGTACGCGAGGAGCGAGATCGACTGGAGCGTCTTACCAAGACCCATTTCGTCGGCAAGGATACCGTTCACACCCGAGTCGTGGAGACGCACCATCCAGTTGAGGCCTTCGAGCTGGTACGGCTTCATCTGCCCAAACTTGATGAGCTTGGGCTGCTGCGTAATCCGCGTGAACCGCGCCTCTTCCTCCATAGCAATGAGCTCCGTGTCGGCATCCCCTGTCTCCTTGGCCTTGCTACGACGCGACTGCTTCGTATCTTTCGATTTGACCATTTCCTTGCCGACGGTACTCGAACCGCCCATGAGAAACGACGTAAACACGTCCGACTGCGCCATGAGGAACGCCATCTTGCGCTCACGCTGCGGCTTGTTCTGCCAGGCTTCATCGAGCTCCATGCGCTGCTTCACGGCGTCTAAATGCTTGCTCTGGCGGTCGCGCTGGGCCTGTAATGCCGTTGCTTCTTCCTGCTGAAGCGCTTCTTTCTCTGCGGTCGTGAGCGAGCTCGCCGTCGCCGCCGTCTCGGCCGACGCGTCCGCATCATCTTCCTCATCATCGTCGTCCTCGTTGGTCGCCGCGTCGTCGCCGCCGCTCATTTCCACGTCGTCATCGTCCACGGTCTCGGCGTCCTCGTCGACACTCACGGCGTCGTGGTGGTCGCGGGACGCGGCCGTTTTCGCTGCTTTTTGCGCGGACGCCTCGTCGCCACTGCTCTCGGCACCGCTGGAGGCCGCGCTGCTGCTCTCGTGGTCGCTGTTGCTCGCAGAGGAGCTGTGGTCGTCGTCCTCGATGCGCTTCTTCACGCCCGCCATGTTTCTCCGTTGGTCGGTTTGGGTCTAACCTCCGTCGCGTCTAAAAACTCGTGGGGGTGGCACACCAACACACTCCCCGCGCGCGTTCCCCCGTTGGCGCCAAACCGCTATCCTCACTAAGTACGATACTGACCAAAAGTATGTGGCCCACAACAAATCCCAAGGGAAACCAGAGTGATGGTCGTTCCCTTTCACCCGCCCCAAAAGGGAAAGCGGAAAAAATAGCCTGGCACCATGGTCGAGATCAACGACGGCGTTCGTTCCGCATGCGTCGCCGCACGTCCGGTGTATTGGAGGTATTATATCCACGCGACTAAACTTCTTTGTGACGCGACATGTCGAGGGTTCTCGTTGGCGCCAGCGACCGCCATGGTGTCGACGACGAGTCGGCGCGCGACCAGTTTGAGGAATCGCCGCTCGCGCCAGTCGTCGACGTGATGATGGACCGTCGCACGTCCATGCAGCGCCGCTCGTCCACCTCGATCGCACTGACCGCACCCATGGAGACCGTGGCCAGTCTTGCGACAACAATGACGGCAGGTGACCAGGCCGCACGGCCCCATTTCCTCAAAGACCGGTCGGTGACCATGCGCCCGGACTTCGGGCTCTCCAGCTCACTGCAGGGGCCGTCATCGAGACAAAACCAGTCCAAAGCCGGCTCGTTTTTAGCGAAAATCGTCGAGCGATCACGGACGATCCCGTCCACGTACGATGGCAAGAATGGGCCGTCAGCCTTGGCGTTTACCCAACAAAGCAGCACTTTGGCAACGCCGCCGTCGACAGCGATGGTCAGCGCAAGCGTGATTACTTCGGACGATACGGCTGCTTCACCGCAACGGAGGCGACAGAGCGTTGTCATCAAATTCGCCCACGTGAACTCGTTGAACCATCTCCAGCATCAGTACACGATGCCGGCGCTCCTGCCTCGTGCGCGTCCGACTCTCCACAGCATCTCCTCGGGGATGAACAGCCTCACGACCCACGACGAAGACGAACCGAACGAGTATGTCACGGAAGTGGAGCTCCAAGACCGCGCGTTGTCCCAATTGGTGCGGGATTTGAGTTTGTACAAGATGAGAAGCGGAACGTTACTGCGCATCCTCACGGAGATCCAGCGACGTCTAAACGATGCGGAAATCGAGTCGAGCACGCAACGGCCGTGTCATGTCGCAATGTGTAGAGAGCTCGTCGATGACGGGGTCCTGTCAGGTCTCGTACTTGTGCTACGCGAGTTCCGGTTCCATGTCTCGCTTCAAGCGGCTGCTGTTTCGCTCTTGTCGTTTATCGCGGACGTCTCGGATTTGTACGCGTACATGATGGCAGCGCTTGATGTCGAGCCACTCGTTCAAAAGATCCTTGCTGTGCACGTATCACAAGAGCGGCTTGTCATGAACGGTTCATCACTCATACACAAAATCTCCGAGTGTAAGCACAAACCACAAGTGGTGAAGATGCACAAGGCACGCCAACTTGAGCGAGAGAAGAAGCGCGCTGCGTCATTTGTTGAAGCTTTTACTGCAGAACGCAAGCATTCGAAGTTTAGAGCGTTAGAAGCGTCGGGAGGACGAGGATGTTCTGCAGTCTCACGAGATGAGTTCAGCCACAAACTTCACTCTGCATCTCGATGGCAACGCAGCGCGTTATCCAAGAAGCTGGGAGTACCCCCCCTGCTCACAGCACACTACGACTTAGAGGTATCGCTCTTCACGCCACCCTCCACGGTGATTCCATCGCTACAGAGAGCGCTTTGTGAGAGCAATGCAGCGGTGGACGATCGACCGCACTCGATTCGACCGAAGACCTCCCCGGACCCACGTCAACTTATCGGGCAATCGTCAGCAGCTAAGTTAGCCGCCGTTTACCTCACGTCGCCAACGTTTTGTGCGCCATCACCTTTGGGAAAGCGCATTCAAGCCACGCGGAAGACTCAAAGCGCAATCCTTTCCAACCGGAATGTAGCACGGATCGGATGTAGCAATTCAGCTCTGAGGGTGCGAACGGACACAAGAGGTTCACTGGGTATCTCCTTCAAGGACCATGAAGAAGTGGAATCAGTTGGAGACGTCTCTTTGGATGCCCATTCCTATGATGTCCAAAGCGATGAACAAGTTTCCCGTGAAGATAAAGATGGCGCATACACAGATGAAGACCGAACTGCCGGTCGTGATCCGCTAGAGGAAGAATCAAGCTACGACGACGATGATTTTGACCACGAAGACAGCGAAGACAGAAATTATGGAGTGGGCGACGAAGCGGCGGCTATCCAGGATCGATTACTGCCAGTCGGATCAGACAGCGACCTGTTTGAACTCGTGAGTCGTTCGGAATCGGAAGATAAAACGGATTGTGAATCCCGCCAATCTGCATTGCCACTTCATGGCGACATCGACAGAGAGCCATTGCCATCGTCGACCGTCGCGTCACCACTGATCACGGACACGAGTACGGGTGACGACTTGTCAACGACTCCACGTGATGTAAAAATCAGCGACATGGTCACAACCGAGCTGATCGACTTGCTGAGCAGCTGTGTGCATCCTGAAGATCCTACCATTTTGTCCACGCCCGGCCAGAACTCTTCATGGGGAAGTGAGGCATCGGCTAGAACACGGCCAAGAAAAAAGACGCCCGAGCCTAGTCCGCCATCACCCGTCGCACTGGTGTCATCGACCGATACTGTACGACCTGTGAGCAGGCGAATCCTGGATAAGACTGCCAAGACATCCCGTCGACGAAACAACGCAGCTGTGCGTTCTCCAGAGCATCAAATGGAAGCGATCAATGCAAAAAAATCAAGAGAAGTGCTCAACACGGCACAAATTGCGACATTATTGGACAAGGTACGGTGTCCTGCGAACGCTGATCCGGCTGGAGAGGATGAACCTGTCCGACCAGCAACCGCGTTCGGTACCGTATGTTCGTCGCCGCCATCGACAACCCCCACAACGTCTGTCGCCCATATCCAAGCTCTCTATGCTCGTGGTCTTCAGCACCACAAGGCAAATGAACTTGACGCCGCTGTTCGTTGTTACGAGCAAGGTATCCACTTGCAGCACAGCAGCGGAGTCGAGCGCGAGTTTGCGTCACTGTATATAAACTTGGGCTCTGCGCGAATGGCACAGCAACGGCCGTACGACGCATTGGTCGCATTCACTCAAGCTCAACGAATCCAGCCCTTGAACATGAAGGCGATGTTCAACGCTGGACTTGTGCTCATGCAGTTGGCGCAATGGGAAGATGCAATCGCCAAGTTTGACCAGGTGGTGGCGGCCGATCCAAGCCATGTGCGGGCGCATTGCGCACTTGATCAGTGCAAGAAGAGTATGACTCTAGTCCACACGACTTCGACGGGGCACTCGTGATCTGTCGTTGCTTGCCACAGTTACCGGCAAGGGTCGTCGTGGATAGGCGACTAAGTCGCCTTCGGCGATCTTCTTCCCCCCCAGTCAACCCAACGCACCCTACAAGAGTCCCTGTGTGCGGATACAGTGTCCAACGCGCTTACGAGGTCGTTGAATCTGATCTTGGGTGGCATCGAGGCGTTGTGCGATGGGAGCAATCTTGATCGCTCCCACGATGCAGAATGATGGCTGTGTACCCATCACGTTGACACTGTCTCACCATGTGGTTTGCGTTGCCATACTTAGAACAAGTCACAATCTGTTTTGGGGAGAGACGAGCTGGGCGTGGACGATCCCATCACCAAAAACCGCCTTCCAATCCAAGAGGACGGAAGACACGAACGTAACTTGTCAACCAGGATCGAGATGGGTTCGGTCCAGGGCGTGGATCGACGTCCCATCATCCACTCCTCAATTGGCCTCCGAGCACACGGCAACGTCAAGAGACACAGTCAGTGTCACACCTCCAAACCGTGCGACTGGATTGACAACTCGATCTGAACTCTGTGCGAGAAAACTCTAGACAAGTGGGCTGAGTAAGCGCTGAAACACCATGTCACCTCGACACACATCTAGCGAGCCGGTGCTCATGTCACCTTCGTCGCGCTATCGTCGAAGCGAGAGTGTCGACACGATCAACGTTTCCAGCAACCGGACCACGGTGCACAAGTCTGAGTGGCGGTTTGTGCCAACGCTGCTGCGCAAGAACTGGTGGCTCAAGAGGAAGAATCGTGTCGGTTTGCTCCTGGAGATTTTCGTACCCGTGATGTTTGTGGCACTCATGGGTATCATCAAGCATCAAACAACAGACTACGAAGTTGCGCCTGGCTTCTCGCAAGACAACAGCCAGTTCAACCTATTCCAGAAGTACGGCGGCGATGGTAACGCTGTCATTGCGCCGTTGTTCGCGCCAAAGTACGCTGTTCAGGAGACTTCGCTCACCGGTTTGCTGCTTCACTTGGACAAGCTGTCATTTGAATTCGGTCGTGACATGAAGACG
>JAADXQ010000444.1:0-12718 GCA_023337915.1 Pythium angustatum | reverse complement strand
TTCTGCGCGTTCACGTTTGTCTACCAAGCACTCTCCCTCACGGCCTCGGAACTGCTCCGTGCTGGCCTCGACGACGAGAGCGACACGGTCCAGAAGTGCGCGGTGCTCTGGGCTGCGCTTTGCCCACTTGTGATCTGGCGCGTGTTGCGTGCTGACACGGAACATTGGCGTGGCATGGGCCAGCGCGCCTGTGCACTGCAGTCGCTGTTTCGCCAGAAGAACCCGCAGGTGCACGAACATCTCTCGTCTCAAGGACTCCATGTCTTGCTCGAGATGCACCGCAAGCTCGTCATCGACTTTGCGTACTTGGATCTCAAGCATAAGATCGGCGTCGGTGCAAGCGCGGTCGTCTTCAGTGGACTGTTGCACTCGCACACACCCGTGGCCACGAAAGTGTACACGCCAGACTCACTCACGGACGACGTCGTCGCGAGTTTTTCACACGAAGCCGCGCTCTGCGGCGCGTTGAGCCACCCCAACATTGTCACGTTCCACGGTATGTGCGTCTGTCCACCGACCATCTGTCTCGTGTTTGAGCTCTGTCAGGGCAGTCTCGAGCGTGTGCTACACGCCGACACACAGCGAGACAGCGTACCGTTGAGTCGCCAGACACGCAGCATCTCGGTCGGCTACATGATCGACGCCGCACGCGCCGTCGCGTACCTTCACTCGTTTCAGCCGAGCTTGCTCCACCGCGACATCAAGCCGGCCAACTTCCTCATCGACAGCGAGCACAATGTCAAGCTGGCCGACTTTGGTGAGTCCCGAAGCGTTGTTCGCAGTGACGATATCGATGCGATCACGTCCGAGCCATCAGGCGTCATCGTGCCGTCGCCATCCTCGCTGGAAATGCACAACATGGCCCAGAAAATGACGGTCAAGGGCACGGTCGACTACATGGCACCCGAGCTCATCAACGGCAAAGGCGGCTTCGCGTGCTACGGCGAGGCCGCCGACGTCTTCTCGCTCGCCATGACCATGTGGGACATTCTTCACCCGGGTCAAGAGCGGTACCCGGGCTGCTCGAACAGTCACCTGCACGTGTTCCAGGCCGTGCTGGATGGCCGGCGACCGACCGTGGGGCCACACGTGCACCCGACGCTGCGTGAGCTGATCGCCAGCGCGTGGCACGTTGATCCACGTGTGCGGCCGTCGGCTCAGACTATTGTGAGTACGCTCGAGGCGGTGCAAGAGGAAGTGAGTGCGGCGTTTCTGCTCGACGGCTTTGAGGACTTTGGTACCGACAGTGTCGCGCTGCTGGTCTCAGAAGGCGAGGACGACGACTCCCTGAGCGCCGGTGCAGGACGAAGCGGGCCGGGTCTGGTCTCGGCCGATGGATTGTTCTCGGGTAGAGACGCTGTGGTTCATTTGGTGAGTCGCCAGTACGTTGCAAGCGTGGGCGAAGCGCTACGCATGGGCCGCATGTGGCTCGACGCCGGCTTCCTCCATCACGTCAAGCATGCAGAGGGCTTCTCCAACGACAGTACGCAGTTCTATCTGGACGAGGACTACCTCCGCCTGTGCAAGCCGCTCGACGACGCCAAGTCGGTGGCGTTGCGGCCGTCGACACGGCCATCCAGCACCGTCAGCGGTCGCACGCACTCGTCCTCTGTCGGTGGGCCGGTTTCGTGGCGTGGCACGAAAACGAGAACGAACGAGTCAAACGGCTCGGCACTCGCCGGGCGTGCGACCACATCATGCGCGTGCCGCAAGCACGGGCAGCGCCAGATCCACGACGTCAAGCTCGGTCGCCGCCAAATGTTCAAGCGCAAGAAGTTCCAGACCATCAGCGAGGCCAACGTGCTCACGGCGTCGCTACTCGCACCGGATGACTTGACCAGCAACAGCAACAGCGGCGGTCGCTCGGGGTTTACAGACTTTGAGTGGCACACGTCGGGCAGCTTTACCGCCATCGAGGAGTAGCATGTACTGTAGGACCGGTCGTAGGTCGTTAGTGTTCCTTTACTGTATCAATCAAAATTGGACAAGTGAGCTCGTGTCAGACTCTGGTCGTGTGGCTGATGCAACGAGTGCTCTGTGCGTTACGGGTGCGGCATCCGAACAGGAACAGTTTGTGTGGGAAACGCTGCGTCGATCTTCGAGTGAGCATCGTAATGTACTACTATAAACGTCTGACGTCACATAGACGGGGCCGCGTGCAATGAACAGGTGATAAAATACCGTATTTTTGTCGTAATAACTGAAATCAGTTTATGCGTTTTGAACGCTAATCTGGAGAGCCACGGACTTACAATGGATGTGGCTTCAGAATGAAAGGAGCACACAGTTGTAGCGAGCAACGACTGAGCTGGACGTCCAACTTGCGACTGGAATTAACTGGGAAATCACTCTGAGCGGGATGAGAAGGTGCAGCTGAGGAACAGCCCTATCTCTGCCAGTCGGCTGGAGCTCGCACCACATGACTGTCACAGTCACTGTAGCACAGTCTTCTCAAAATATGTTGCATAGAAATCACTTGCGTTCAGTATGGTCAACAGTGGATTGGTGGCTGGATTTATCGTCGTTTCTTGGGTTCCCCTCTGGAAATTCCAGTGGAATTGAATCAGCAGAGAGTGAATCCATCTGGGCGCAGGAGGGCCACGCGAAGAGTGTCGTGTTCCCGCGGGAACAACCAGAGAGCGCGAACCAGAACACATTGAGAACGGACTGGCACAGGCGGAGAACCGTTCTCACCAACCACCGCATTATTCGTCGGCGCCCGCGCACCGCAACACCAAGAACAGTTCCACTCCAAGTCGCGTCTGGACCGATGGAGATTTTCCAGGACGGCGAGCTTGAAGAAGAGGTGCGTACTTTCGGTTCTACTTGTGCTGATGTGGACCAACTTTGCTCACATGGATATTGTGGCGATCTATATTAGATGCGCAAGCGCGACTTCCAAGCGCACAACCTCTCGGCGGTCTGGGAGCTCTTCACGAGCTCGTACCAGGAGGCCATCCAGTCGCTCACATGCCCCGTGCGCGCCAGCTACGCGCTCGCTGAGCTGGGGCCCGCGCGGTTCTCACTGGATCCAAAGACCGTGCGCGATTCGGATCCGGAAGCGGATCCGAATGCAGATCCAAATCCGGCAACGCACGACGATGAAGCCAAGCGCCAGCGCGGCGCGCTACTCGAGATCGAGCGCGACGACCTCCAGCTACTGAACGTACGCGGCCAAGTACTCGAGTGCTCGTTCTGGCATGCAGTCTCTGGATCCTCGTCGTCGCCGCCGCCGTGCGTCATTTACCTCCACGGCATGTCGTCGTCCCGGAAAGAGTGCGTCTACGTGCGCGACCGCGTGCTCGCGCGTGGCTTCTCGCTGTTTGCGCTCGACTTGTCGGGCTCGGGGCTCTCCGAAGGCGAGTTTATGGGCTTTGGCCACTTTGAGAAAGACGACCTGCGCGCCGCCGTCGAGTACCTCTTTGCAACCAACAAGGCGTCGCGCGTCGCGCTCTGGGGCCGCTGTGTCGGTGGCGCCACGGCGCTGCTCTATCTCTGCGACTCGCTCGAGTTCGAGTACAAGAAGCTTCGGCTCGCGGTGCACGACGCGCGCAAGCTCCAGCTCGGCGAGTGCAACACCACAGGCGCGATTTTGTGCGTGCGGCCTGGCCGTGTCTTTCGCTTTCGGTGCACGCCGCTCAGCGTCCAGAACGGAGACATGGCTGTGCTGTCGATCAATAGCCGCATGGTCAAAGGGCTCAATCTCGACGCCTGCCGGTCGCTACTTGCAGACAAGAGTCTCGACACGATCGAGGTCTGTGGTTACGTACGGCGCGACAGTGCCACCGCTGTTTTGGGGTCAGGGATGGGAAGTCGCGAGGCTGCTGATAACGCAGACGCTACTGCGCCGTTCGTGTTTGCACTCGCACTCGACAGCACGTACGGCGACATGGAGCGCGTGATCGCCGACATGCTCATGGAGATCGGCAAGAGCGCCGAGAAGCGCAATGTCTCGGTGCCCTCGGCCATGATCACGGCCGCGTCCAAAATCATCAGCCGGTCGGTCCGCAAGACCGCCGGCTTCCAGCTTCGTGACATTGCCGTGGTCGACGCGACGCGTGCGCTCACTCAGATTCCCTGTCAGTTTGTCAGCGCATCGAAAGTCGACTTTATTCGCCCGGAACACACACGTGCGTTGTTTGACGTGTACGGCGGTGAGAAGCACTGGCTGCCGTTCGACGGCGTCCACGACCAGAACCGACCTGACCGAGTGGTCGAAGCCCTGTGTCGCCACGTTGAAGAACGGTGGCGTGAATGCCAGAGACGTTGATCCACGTTTGTGGCCTATTTAGTAAGCGATACAGTTCAACATGCTACTAGTAGTGAAATCGACTTCCCAAAGCGACGTGTCTCAGTCGTGTGTGGCGCGTAGCATAGTGTACTATTTTGTCCAGGGTGACTATCATGTCCTTACGGTCTAGAAGTGTCCGAGACTTCGTTCTGGTAGTCCTGGACAATACTGCCAAAACGTTGAATACACTCGACATGCGGGAAGTAGTGGACGACATACTTGGTGCGATCTACGCTGAGAACGCGGCTACTTGCCACAGACGAGAGCCTGATTGACGGTGACATGCGATTCCGATTCTTGCCGAATAACGACGGCCCCTGGGATCGCGTAGGCCGAGTCGAGTGCGTGTGGGTTGGCGTCGATGTCGCACGCGTGTACACGAGACCGTCTTCGACCAACAACGCGAGCGCTTCGCGCGTGTCCTGCAGCGTGAGCAGTCGGTCCATGCGTCGACACACGATATCTTCGGTGACACCCGGAGAGAGTAGCACGCAAGACAACAACTTGCGCTGGACAGAGTAGAGGAACTGGAAGTTGACGCTTCCGTCCATTTTCAGCCACGGAAATGACACCGTGTCCTTCTCCCCTTCAAATACCACCTTGGCGAGCGGCTTGGGTTCGTCTTGCACCAAAGAATACGTGCGCAAAAGCCAAAAATCACCATGCTCCTTGGTGATGTATCGCTGATTAAAGTACGCGTTCACGGACACCAGCACGCCTTTGTCGACGAGTTTCTTCACGCACGCCTTCACCAGCTCTGGTTGGATATCACAATGATCACGGCGAATCAAGCTGGTCAAATCCTCCAACGATATGCCTTGCTCTTCGGCACCCTGAACGATGTGCTCCACAATGCTGAAGAGAGTGCGCATCAAGGTTTTCGCTTTCTTGGTTGATCGAAAATGGTGGTCATCATCGTAGGTGGTGGAGAAAGCTTCAAATTTGCGAAGTCCTCGCGGTTCTTCGACGGTCACAGCACTCATCTTTGTCACCACATGCCAGTTTTCTGTCAGGATACCCGGGTTCTTCAAGCTCAGGCGCTTCGACAGGTGCCCAGCAAAGCCAGCACCTTCTTTTTGGTTCTTGTAGTTGAGAAATCGAAGCGTGCGTTTTCGAGCTAGCATGGCTGTCGCTTTATCTTGATCATCCTTGTTTCGCGCTGGACTCGAGTCAGTGTCCAAGTCATCCACGATTGGGCTGTGGACAGCAACCAGGCTACACAAGCCCATGACTTGGCAACCAAGCTCCAATGCGCACTGACCTGGTGTCGCGTTCGATGGAAATTCAGCCTCAAAGATCATGTCGTGGTAGTCGTTGCTGCGCGAGATCACGCCATTCACATCGCCAACCTCCTCGATTGTGGAGCTCACCATCGCCTCCTGTTCTGCAGCTTGCTGGAAGAGCAATAGTGGGTATGTGAGAGTTGACAACTTCAGAAAATCCTGTAGGCGCTGGCTAGACGAGTATCCTCGAATGCGTTCACGCTCAGTGGCTCGAACGATCCAGTTCTTCAACCACAAGTAGCGCCATACAAGTCTAATCTCCTCGGCAGTCCAAAAGGATATTAGTTCCTCCGCGACAATCGGGTGATACTCCTCCTGGGGTGAAACAATCATCATCACAGCCCGTCGAAACAGAGCAGTAAGTCTTGGAGAGTTGAAGATCGCGAGCTCCTCGTCAAATTTGCCCAAAGGGTTGAATGCGGAGGTCATGTCGCGCTTCGCAGCTTCGAGCAAGAGCTTTGCATCAGGTTCTGTCAACTTCTCCTTCAGTCGCTTCTTCACATCAATCTTCCGCTTTCCCAGCTTGCGCGCGATCGAGACCAATCCAAATCCAGAGCGGGATAGCCACGGCACACGAAAAGCGATCGTCTCGGAATCACGTTGCAATCCTTGTGGGATCGGAATCTTCCACCGGCTGCGGCAGTTGTCGATAAATAGGTCTACCAGCTGCCGTTCATCTTCTTCGCTCCACAGGAACAGCTCTGACTCTTCGTCGTCTTCATCAAGCTCATCATGATCCGTCGTAGAGCTCGATCGCCGTCGCACACCGTCGCCGGTGGCTCTTTCGTTGTTATTCCTGTTCGTGCTCGTGAGCTGACCGTTCGCGTGTTTCGACTGCTTCGTCGACTTCAGTTTCTTCTTTACCACAGAGCTACGCCGGCGAGATGCGCGGATTGCTCGAGAGACAATTCCAGTTCGTTTTACAGTCTTCGAGTCATCGGCACCCTTTGCAGGCGGCTTTTGTGACCGTGAAATCCACCCGAGGATCCGAAGCATCCTTCGCGCGCGGCTCTTCACGGGCAAAGGCACTTCACAGACAACGGGCTCGTTCGGCTTCGGATTCTTCACTTCCATCACCATGCGTTCAACACACAGGCCTTCTAATGCTTCCCAATACTGGTCTACGTCAGCAGGTGTGCTAAGCGAGTGCTTTAGCGGGAGCATCATTCCAAACGAAAAACTCCTCTCCGTTGTGGCAACGAGCTTGATCACATCTTGAGAGTTGACACTTCGGTCGTCATATCCATGGCTAGTTTCCATTCGATTGCTTGCGTCGGATCGATCATCCAGCACGATACGAATCGTATCTCGCAAGCGAAACAATCCGCCGAGCGCATTGTCCTTCAACGCTTGAGCCAAAATGTTGTCGCGATCATCGGTGTAACCGGCTCGTAGAATTTTGATCAGATTCTTCATTCCGATCTTGTGCGGAACGATCAGCTTGAGATCGGTTAACGTGCCCAAGACTTTCGATGTGCGCCCAGACTCGTGGGCCCATACCTTCGCGCAAACAGCCGAGGGTAGTGTATCAAAGCAAAGACGATTCTTCACAGCATGCTCGACCAACGCGAATTCGCTGGCCGTGAGCACCGACCCTCCAGAAAACGCTTGAATGTACAAGTACACTGGCATCCGATGGAGAATGGTCTCCCGAGAGAACACGATTCCACGACCAGTATGTTTGGCTTTTCTGTCGTTTGACATTGCGGCTTCGCACATGGCATCCGGGCCATCGGGTACGGTCGTTGGGTGGATGAGATCTTCTTCGTCGTCGACAGAAATATCGATCTCTTCGTCACGAAGGTGCAGCTCTGGGTGATCGTGGAGAAACTGCCAGAGATACTGGTGGAACTGTTTACATCGAAACATGACGCCATAGGCGAAGCCGAGACGCCGATATTGGTGTGAGTGGATTTTCGTCTTCTCCTGGCTCACAAAACTGCGAACGCGATAGCTGATCTCGGTAGGTTCTTTCAGCGGTCCAATCATAGGTCGTGGTTTGACCGCATCAGACGTGGAGGTGTCTCCAGTCTCGAGTCGCTGCCGCTTGTTTGCCCGTCGAAACAAGGTGAAGCCAGGAACATCTTCATCGTCGCTATCGATTGCTCGCAGCCGAACGACTTCATTCTTGTCTGAATTTTGTTGCACACGTCGAAGCCGCTCCTCTCGACCGTAGTTCTTTACGTACTCCTGGATGAACAGTTCGTCGTTCTCAAATCCTGGGAGCATGACGCATCGAAGAGCTCGAAACTTTGTCGACACGTTTCTCGGTGGGAGCGGGAGTTGCAAGAGCCGAAGTAATCCTTCATCTTCTAGTTCAGTGGCAATACGACTGACAGACCGCGTGTCAACCATCCCAACGTAGGCGTTCGTCGGGGTTCCGTCGACTGTTGCCGTGTCGACAGATGCATGCTGCTTTTCCATCGCAAACATGCTCGCACGTAATGACGACAGACTGATAATTTTCTCGCCTAAGAGTCGTTTCATGATATGGTCACGTCGCCGCTTGCGTGTACCTTCAACTTCAATACCGCCGAGCGCCACTTTGAGAGCTAGGTTTGCACGCACCGAGAAGAGTTCTTCTCGCTGATCGGAGACTCCAATCACCCGTTTGTACCGCGCTTCATTCACATTCGAAGGCGAGACCTCGCAGGCACGCGACGGGATCACTGTGATGTCCTGCACATCGTCATCACATGCTTCAATGACATCCATCTGGTGTGCGGCAGCCCTTTTCGCGTCAGTCAGCATGGGGTAGAGTTTAAATGCCTTGTTCTTGCCAAGGATGATTGCTTCTGCACGTAATCCGTACGTGCCTGCCAAAATGCTCACGAGCTTGTACGGGAGTTTGTTGCCAGGCAACACCATCCGATTTCGTAGGTCAATGATGGTTGTGCCGTTGTCGCCGTTATCCTCGATCGCGCCGTATATTTGATGGAGCAGGCCGGTCTCCACCAGGAGCCCTTGGTTCTGCACAAGCTTCGCATTGGATGTCGGTCGATATCGAACACAGTTGAGGATTTTGGGCTCGATCGAATTGCCTTTCTTGGGTGGCTGAAGGACTGCTTGGAACAGCTCGAGATGGAAATGCTCGTCGCGTTTGCACTCTTGCATGATGTGAGACTTCAACACTTCCAAATGCCGTTTCTGAAAGCCTAGATCCCGACCGAGGTCATACAACACAGCCGAGTGTGTCGGAAGCTCTTTCAAGTAGGTCTCCGCAGCCGAGAGCAAGATCTTTTTGCACTGCTCGTCCGATTCGAAATCGGCCGAGTCGTCGTACATTTCCGGTACGAAATTCGCAGCAAAGCGCGGCAAATGCACGATATTCAGGCGTCGCATCGTCGGCTTGGCCACGATCATCATGCGCTTGACCACGAGATTGTACGAAATGAGCGTGTCGAGCGAGTTGTGCACTTTCTTGACCGACGATGCTGAGCCAAACACTTTACAGAGTTCTGGAATCGTGATGCCCATGCTGCGCATTCGACCCACAGCTTCGAGGATGCGCAAATGGTCGTCGCCAAACTCGGCCAGAATCGCTTTCTTCGGGATATTCAGCGCGCGCAGCCGCAGCTCTTCGCACGCAACGACAAAAAGCCGTTTCCGGCGCGCATGGGGCGCACCAGCGGGCCCTGCTGGACAGGCGTCTTCATACGCAATCGCCTCGGCATCAACCACGGGCTCGCGGCGCACCAGTGTCGACAAATGTGTTGTTGCGGCGTGGGAGGCCTCTGTTCGTACCGCTGTCGCGTCGGTCGGTTCTTCACGATGGCCATTCGCTGTCGTGTCGCTCGGTCTATTCTCTCCGTGGTCCGCCAGTGCCTGCTCCATTGCATTGTCGTGTGCGTCGTCGCCACCACGAGGAGCTTCAGTCTCTGTGTCCACTTGATTTCGCTCGCTGTTGCCGTTGGTAATAGTACTGTCGTCGCTGCCGTTGCTGTTGCCGTTTGCGGTTGCCATTGACAGCGACGTCGTTCGCTGCGTTGGACTTGGACTCGCTGACGCGGCACTGCCACTCTCACCCGTCGGTCGCTTGCGCTTCTTGCCAGCGCTCACATGTGTCGCTACCGACAGTGACGCGGCTGGCGGTGACACGGCTGGCGTCACGACGTAGTAGAATTGGAGCACGCCACGCGCGTGCTGGCGCCGGAGCAGCAGCCACACCTGGCGGCGCATGCGTACGTCGCGCTGTGGGTCCACGGCGTCCATGAGGTCGGTTACAGCCACACCGTTACGTCCCTCGAGTGCGATGTGGTCGATCGCAGCCGCGACGAGCTCGGGGGCCCGCACGCCGCGCATTGCCGACGCCATTGCTTCTCGCGTGGTGGCCGAGGTTTCCCTTTGAGAGCCGATTGCTCCACCAGCCAGCAACCGTAACCGAGGAAGGCAACAACGTATGTAACTCAAAATTGTAACCAATCGTAACCCCATATGTGTTCGATTTCCCTTATAAGAGAAAAATATCCAAACGAGGGACAGTCGCGCCGAGACATTATCCACATCAAAAATCGGGTTTGTGGAATGTGCGACGTGTGTCCGATCTACTGGGTGGCTACATGCGTCGCAGCGTCTGGAAGACGGCGCTGATCGGGCTAAACACACTGTTCGAGTCCTCAGCGGCACTGCGATTGGAGAGCAGAGTGCCTGACACTGGTGCAGTCACCGGTGGTGCTGTCGCGCGCACCCGGAAACAGTAGCACGCCAGTGGACTCAGCCCCGAGACCACTGCGTGCCGTTCCAAAATCCCGTCGCCGACCGTGAGCCACTCAGCCGTGGAGTTGATGATGTCCACTAGATCAGAGCTGTGCACGAGACTCGAGTCGACGTGGCACATCTGGATCTCGTACTGAAGATTCGATCGTGATGAAGGGTCCTCGCTGGACGTTCCATCTTGCCACGCAATCGTGAGCGAGAAGCTGGTCTTGGCTTCGCAGACGATTGCAGTTGGAGGCAGGAATGCTGCGCCAAAGCAAGAAACGTCACGCGGTGAATCCCATTCCCTGTCGATGAGAACCAAATACCATCGCGTACCGTAAGTCCAAGCGGGAGGATTGAGCATCTGCACGTAGTCGCCGTCTCCACGCACATTGCGTGCACACACTCGAAACTGATACGGCAGCCCGCTCTCCAAGCTGCCGATCTCGAAGGTCTTGGCATCAACAGGTACATTCTCCTCTGCGACTAGCCAACCCTCAGGATCGTCGCTTGATCTTGCTAGTCGATACTCGGCTCTATAGCCTTCTACAGCGTGGCCATTGCATCGTGGCATCCCCCACGACAAGAAGATGCTGTGAGCAGAACGGTCGACGACTCGGAGCGCGAGTGGCGGCTCTGGTTCGGTCGTGTGTGTGCAGTACAACTCCGTAAACGCACACGCTTCAGCGTCTTCCCACCCTCGGGACGAAGCATAGTGAGGGACCACCCGGAAACTGTACGCGGTTGCTGGGATCAGCTCGTTTACATTGGCTCGCTGCTCATCGATGTCGTCGGCGACGACCTCCCATTTCGTACTGTAGCTGGCTCGGGCTTGTACTTGATACTTGTCGATCAGCTCCGTCGAGTACGGTTTTGTCCACACTAGGACCATACTGCGTGCGGTGGTTGCCACGACTTTGGGTGCATCATTGGTGCAGATCCCATCGCTGACCTCGCCATCAGGAGACCAACCGAAGCGATTGCTTGCTTTGACACGGAAGTAATACACGTGACCCGGCAATAGCCCTTCGACAGCATGCTCTTTGTCGTGCGGGCTGTCCTCGTAGTTTCGCATCAACGAAGCTTCACAGACCACGCTCTCCCATCGTTGGTCTTGGTCAGCTGATCGCAGGAGCTTGCGAAAAGATGAGGTCGTGACAGCAGCGATACAGCCTGGGCATTGCAGCTGGATCGACACACGCTGCACGTCTGCGCCATTACACGGCGGCAGCCGAATGCGCATCGTGATTGAGTGGTCGCTCACCCTTGTGATGATTGGCGCGGCCATAGCGTTTGGCACGTCGCCGTCGGTCTCGACGACGAGCACGTCCGAGCTGGCACTCCAGCCTACCGTGAGATTTCCGGCTTGGACCCGGACCTGATACGACGCAGCTGGCATGAGATTGTTGATTCGAAAGGATGTACTGGAGCAGATCTCGAAGAATTCTCCCAGACTTCCAGTCAAAGCCCAGGATACGCGGAACTGATAGCTTGAGCTCTGTTGGCTGTGTGAAGACCACGCAATCGTGAGGGACGTCGATGAAATCAATGTAGATCGGACGTTTGATGGCGGGTTGGGAGGCGCTACGGGCATCAGGCACATACGGTCGTCGGAATAAGTTACTTAGTTTTCATCCCAGGCACGGAGGTGGTAACGTACGCTCGAGAAGGCGCTCCATGGTTTGGTCGTGAATTTCAGCTGCGACTTCAACGGCCAGCATATCATTCTGCGGTGGATTTCTCGTCAGCAACTATCTGGTCGGAATGACCGTCCTATACCAACTCAAGCCCACACCTTATTGACCACACGCATGTCCGCATTGTTCCGAAGCACTTCCTCGGCGACTGCGACGCTATGATAGCGCGCCGCGAGATGAAGCGCAGACTCTCGGTCCTGTCGAAACAACGGTTAATGTGTGATCGACTCAATTTCTCGCAAGGACTTTGCACCTTTGTGAGGGCGTCAACATTGGCGCCTGCTTGTACGAGATGACGTGCCACCGTGTCGATTTTCAGAGCTGCCGAAGCGTGCAACGCGGTTTGCTGTAGCACACTGTGTTTCATATCGACAGGAATGCCACCGCGGATATAATGGTCCACTTTTTCGACATTGCCCACACCAGCAGCTTGCACGAAGTCGTCAATCAGCCAGTGGAGGCTAAGGGGGCGTTGGATTTGCTCTTGCACACTCACGTGCTCTCGCGATTCCCCGTTATTTGGAGGTGTTGACGTTGCGCGGGCTCCATGATCAAGAGGCTCAAGATCGACTGTGGGCCTCCTCCGAGGCTTTTGCTTGACGAGAGCACGCAACTGGTTCGTGACCGAATCTGCACGCACGCCGCGATCGTCGCGTTTAGCACGAGATGGCAACGGCAGCAACCGCTCGTTGACCATGCGCTTCATGGGTACGTGATCGCGTCGTTCGATCCATTTCGGGACAAAAATG
>JAADXQ010000443.1:0-12729 GCA_023337915.1 Pythium angustatum | reverse complement strand
CCGATCTATGTTAGTTCCTTCGATCTAAGTTTGCCCCTCAGATCTATGCTTCGATCTATGGTCCAGATCGGAGTGACAAAAACACTGCAAGGCACAATATATCACGCGCTTACTTGTAAGGGCTCGTTTGGGTGCTTAATCGAGTTTTTATCATGATATGCGTCCAAAGTGGACTAAATCCACGGGTTGTTCCACTCAAAGTGCCGATTTTGCCCTAACCGCGATAATATAGCACAAAATACACCTCCAGACATGTATTTTCAAATTATCACGTAACCCTGCTAATTCCTACCCTCAGAACAGGTTACTCTGTGAGAACTAGGGAAGCATCCGTCTTTTTTGAAAAAAATAAATACGCGTCTAAAATACGTATTAAATACGTATGTTTTGAGACGTGTCTGAGAGCCGTCTGAAACCAAGTTTGGGTCCTCCCGAACTTGGGACCCGAAGCAGTGCTTCGGGCTCTGGAAGCAGAGGTATCATAGAGAGCTCAATGGTAGTGTATTCGTTTTTGTGGTCTTTGTCGCCTCTCCTGTTTCTCCTTCTCGAGTCCTGGTCAGCACGCAATTAAGGTTGTCGAGGGTCTCTGTCCTATACACGTACGAGATCGATCATACAACATTCCCACTCAGCGGCACACTACAGGGTCGCGCGGTTCTCTTGGGCCCGCTCTTCTGCAAGCTCTGGCTCGTTCGAGGCGAAGAGAATCTCGTCAGAGATTTCCTCGGCGCTCGTGGCGAAATAGACAGAAACTCCAAGAGAATCGGCTTCGAGCAACTCGGCAGCACTCAATAGATTTTGCATGTGGTCAACTGCCGACTCATCTTCTCCAGTGTCGGCCTCGTCGTCAAGAGGTGGCGCCGCCTCGAAATCATACGCCGCGAGGTACACGTCGAACTTGTGGCGAAACCGATCAATGTTGGTCTTGCTGGTGTTGCCGTTGTGCACAACAGCGATCTGGCGTTCCACTTTGCCATCACCACAGCGATTACGCGCCGACGTGTGCACTCGCTTTCCGACCTTGTGGTTGCGCTCGACACCAGCTGTGGACGCTGGACCACTGTACACCTTGACGAGTAGGCGTGCGAGCGCGGGATACTCGTCAGAAGCCTGGGACCAGATCTGTCGGGGAGAGTACTTGGTGATAGAGCCAACGTCGCGACGAAACCCATCTTCGTTGACACAGTACCGCAAGTACTCGTCGAGTAGCAGCTGCAGCGCCCCCTCTGGCTCGTCCCGAGCAAGCAGAGCGATTGCTGCTCGACACTGCTGTCGCAGGTCACTCCCACCAACCTTGATCGCAGCAATACCGATGTCCGCAGTGACTCGCTCGCGAAAGTCGTGGTAGAAAGGATCACAAAAGAAGGCGAGGCCGTGAACTGGCGAGCAAATGCGGTTCCATCGGTAGCATAGCTTCGCGAGGATGTGCTCTCGCGTTGGATCCGGCATGGTCTTGTGGATGTGTGCGTACACGAAGACAAAGCACGCGTACGCTGTCGCCATTGTTGCCGAATTGCTCTCGAGCAACCCAATGCACTTACTGATGGGATCAAAAAGCGCAACAGAGCGAGACACTCCATGCCAGAAGTCCGACCGGCCGGATCTTGAGGGAGATCTCACCACGGACAGAAACGCGGGAGGTATTTCAAACTCTTCGTCAATTCCTCGGTCGTGTCGCTCGAACTCGACAGCGGCAGGCATGCCTGCGATGGCAGGCCGAACAGCGTCGAGACGCGTAAACATCCCGTTGATCGAGCTCCATCGGGTGGATGAGTACAAAACCATTGCGTACGGCTTCCCAAGGTGCTGAATGCACATGCTGGTAAAGATCTTGTTCATGAGGCCTTGGTTCTTGATGGTTTTCGAGACGAACAGCGCCTGGCGGAGAACTTCCTTCACCAACTCGGTCTGCGCCAAATCGTGGCACAAGTTGTTCAAAGAGTGAGCAGCGCAGCCGTACGCATGAGTGACGACGCCTCCTTCAACGAGCTCTGCCCGCAATAGACGCTAACGTTGCACGAATCTGAAATGAATCTGTACACCACATCTCGTCCCACGACTTGGTGTAGCCGCGCAATTGCGCCTGCAACCTTATTGGCGACGTTGATGGCAGATTCTTTGTTCAAGTCGGCACGCAGATACTCGATGAACCACGGGCGTGGGTCGTGTGCGATGACATTGCTAAGACTGCGGGAGAGAACATTGGTTGCACCGTCGATGCCAACGACGACTGCAGGTGCACCGCCGATCGCTCGAAAAGCGTCGCCCATACACTGTGTGTACTGCTTGTCGAGCAGCGTCGTAGAGAGCTCGGCAGCCGTCGGTGGCGACCAGAACGGGCTGATGGTATCGAACAGGTTACGAAACGCTTCGCTCTCGAACAAGTCGAAAGGCACTGCGTTTCTGTGAACGGCAGCACTGAAGAGGTCGTCGCACGCAGCTTTCTCCGCTGTGGTAACCGCAGGAAACACCTTCGCCTTCAAGAGCTCGAGAATCGACTGGGTTCGTTGGCGGTCTGACCCGTCGAGCACAGCGCCAGGTTGTAGTCTCCCGATCGTTCGGGGAACCTGATTGCAGTTCGATAGATGCGTCTTCATGTTGTGGCTCTGCGCAGACACAGTCCTGTCGCAGTGCTTGCACTTCGCGCGCTTCGTCTTCCGGCCGGTCTCGGTGAGCTCGTCGAAGTGCTCCCATTGCGGTCCACGTGCTCGCCCCACCATAGTCCTAGATGTGTGCTCCTTGGCTAATGGTGGACTGTCATCCAAAGACGCAGAGAGAGGGTCGCACGAGCACGCCGCACGAGAGCCACCAACGCAAGTACTGGGAGAGGGAGCACTTCCAAGTGTTCATCTGGGACACCATCGTACGGGACAATGTCGGCGTCGGTCCCGCTAGTGGTATGACAAAAAAATACGTCCGCTCATTTCATATCGGATGATATAATACGACCCGTACGTATTATATGCGAATTTCCAAAAAATACGCTTCCCTAGTGGGCAGCTGATCTCGGCGGTGCAGAATGCTCGCATGCTAGGACTACTCTGAACTTCTTGACGCTTCTCGTCTACAAAGCGTAGGCCTCCACATTTGTTTAATTCTATCTCCATTTTTATCTGACACTTCAATGGGCTGCTAAGATTTGGATAAGGATACCTTGTGTGAGAGTGATGTGGCAAGGATCGCTGCTCCTCAGAATTTCTGATTATTCCCCGCGATGCCGCTGAAGCGACGCCACTACCCTAGGAAAGGACGAAACGACGCAGTGAAACTACCCGTGCATTCTGGAGTATGGTCCACGCCCACTCCATCATTTGCATCATGCCCAAGAGCGTCCCTCGAGGCCAAGTCACTCGGCGTGACCGTGTCGCCGTCCGCCAGTCTGGCGATCAGGGCGAGCGCCGCACTCATCGGCAACCCTCTCCTCTCGTCAGCCGCAAGGGATTTATTTCCTTTGTCGTCAAGAAAGCTCTCTCGGCACGCCGGTCGTGCACCGATGAAGCCGCTCGGCTTCTTTGGTCGTCGTTGGGCCTCGCCGTGTCTACTGTGCAAGAGGCGAGAAAGGAGTCCGTCCTTCGAGAGTTAGTCGACCGCGCTCTTGTCCAGATCAGTTCAGGTGCAATCACGCGGGCGGACATAGATGTGCTCAAGGCGGATGGTTTGCGGTCTGCGCAGTTAAGTTCGTGGCCAACACGTGCGCGCCGGAACTGATCGACCTTACCATCGATTCCGATCACGACAAAAGCGCGAGTGCCGATGCGCCCGGGAGCGTCCGACCCAGGCGCCTCGCGGCTATCTCAGCTGACAGGGGTATTCGCAAGGCCGCAGATGCGCTGCTGTTCAGTGCGCCACACACGGTTGTGGGCGGAGGTGTTGCATCGGTAAACACGATGGAAGACTTTTTGTACTCGCGGGTCATCGACGAGCGTGTCAACAACGACGGTGACGAAGAAGCGCTGCTCGACTGAATCCCATGCTGGGTTCTTAAAAGGAACATGATGGATTTTTTTGTTGCTGCTCAAGGGCACAGTATGTAAGTCTACCGGCTTAGGAATAACGTCAATGCAAATGATGGATTATTCAAGATCATACTGTTCACATTCTTATATACCATCACGAAGCTAGCAACACAAGTCGTGTTGTGGACGAGATGTAGGTAGAGAACCTATCAAGCAGCAAGAGACAGAGACCTGCTAGTGATAGTGACCCACCGCAATAGAGAAAGAGGTTGAGCAAAAGGTCCATCGTACCGTGGTAGTGGCGGGCGACTATGCCAGCAGAGGTGTCGCTGGGCACGATGGCTGGCGCGTACGCGACCGTGCCCGTCTTGTTGCGCGATGGCTGGCGCGTACGCGACCGTGCCCGTCTTGATGCGCGATGGCTGGCGCGTACGCGACCGTGCCCGTCTTGTTGCGCGATGGCTGGCGCGTACGCGACCAAGCCAACCGGGTCTTCATGTGAGAGCTGGTGCGTACGCGACCGAGCCATCCGCGTCTTGCAGTGAGAGGAGTGGCGCGTACGCGAGCGAGCCGCCCCCACTGATGCTGGCTTGCTAAAGTGCTTGCTGGGCTCGGTCATGGCTCGAGATAGACACAAAGGTGTTTGTTAGTGCTACATGCCATAGACCGATAGACTGGATGCGGTCACTCACCACGCAGATGCACTTGGTAAAACGGGAAGTGGCGTCTTCGCAGCGGGAGCCCTCTCGTCTCGTTGACCGCTTTGTGCTTTCCTGGCCAGTAGTTTGATAGGCTCAGCGGCGTGCAACACACAGCTAAACTGAACTCAACAGGACTTCAGTTCAACAAACGCATGTGACAGATCTTCAGTTCAATCTGATCCAAAACAGGTGTGTCATTCAAAAAATAACAGATAGTAATCGGTCCCCGCTCCGCTCGTAGCTGCCGCGTGGAAAAGCGGCACAGCGTTCTCGGTGTGCACGACCGACAAGAGTTTGTGCCTCAGCGACAGCATCGGGCTCTTGGCGCCGGCCGACGGCGCGCCGCTCAAGATGCTCGCTATGGACGACTTGCCGTTCCCGACCGCGTCGCTGTTTGTATACAACGCCAGCTCGTTCCAGATCAAGAGCGTCGAGAAGACCGAGACGTGCATCGAGGCACCTGCGGCAACTCGCATCGACCGCCAGTGGGTCCTCAACCCGTGCGTCAGCACGTCAGACGAGCAAAAGTTTGTGTACAACGAGTTCTCACAGTCGCTGTCGCCGTGGGCCACACGCAGCGAGTGCCTCGACCGTACAGCCGGCGTCACGGCTTCGGACGACACAGTCGAGAGTTCCGAGTGCACGTTCGACGGCCCGGACGAGCACCAAGACGTGGTGCTCGTGGCCGTGCCCATGCCGACAGTGGCAGCGTCCGTAGCGACGGTCTCGACGCCTGTGCTCGGGCTCACAACCGAACTGCCTGCGTTCACGAGCGGCGTGTCGTTCCGGATTCGCTCGCTGACCAAGACGGATCTGTGTCTCGACGACGACGGCAGCACAGCGACCGACGGCTCGACCATCATCTCGCTCAAGCAGTGCGAAGACGCGGCAGCGTCTCAGAAGTTTGCACTGACGGGCGATGGAGAGGTCCAGAAGGTAGGGTCGCCCGTGTGTCTCTCGCTCGCGCGCTCGGGTCTGGACCTAACGTACCAGCCGTGCGGAACGCCGTCGCTCGTGCTCGGCTTTGATACCACGACGTTCCAGCTGAAGCGGCCTCCAGGCACACCGGGCCGACGACAGTACTGCGTGCAGGACACGGTGTCGCCGCCGTGGTTCACGAGTGTGACCAGTGTCAAGCTCGCGCTCTGCAATCCCGCGAACGCAGACCAGCGCTTCATGCCACAGCTCTTCACGACACCTGTGCTACTACCGACATTCCACACCAAGACCAAGTTTACGCTGTGTGCCGGACCCTTGACTACGAATACAACTGCGACCTCGACCACGACGACGTCCCCAAGCCTATGTTTGAGTGACACGAGCAGTCTGCTCTCGGTCGGGAACGGGGCGAGAATCGAGTAAACTTTGGCAGACTGTCACGTAATGCCGATTTCGGAAGACTATCGAGTAAAGCTGGGGCCACTCGGATCACAATCGCGTAACCCAAAACGGTGGTAGGAAATCGAGTAAAGCCAGGTAGGCGGTCCAAGGACAACACTGGCTTTGAATGCACCAAGAGTATACAGTATGTATTGCCTGTCCTGCATCATTAGAGTAGTTTCCCCATGATCGCTAGACCAACCGAGTGGCTGTATTCGATCGCCTCTGCGAGTTCGCGCAGCTCCATGTTGCCGGTTGTGCCGTCACTGTAGTCGATCTGCCATGTGTACCGCCCACCATTCGTGTCCCAGCTCTTGATCTTGCCCACAATCTGGCCTTGAGCGGACTGCTTCAGAATGTTCCAATGCAAATTGCGGGCCGGGAACTTCTCAAAGAGCAGGGTCAGCTTAGCGACAGAGAAGAACCGAGCGTCGGCAGTGCTATGGGTCAGCGCGCCACGATCCTTTATCTGCCCACCCGGGGGCAAGCGGATCGGCAAGGAGGCGAGAGCCATCGAGATGTCCAGAGCTCCAACAATCGCCATAACGGCGAGAATGTGACTGCAAATCCACCCAGTTTGGCGGCTACCTTTACAGCCGCAAAAAAAACGCCGCCGTACTTTGGCAAATCTAGAAAAGAGCCACGCGATTAGATTTCAGTATCGCATGTGCCCACAGATATATCAGACTGATAAACAACTCACCTCATCACGAGTCCAGATGGGGTGCAGCGCAAACTCTTCGTGCTCGTCAGTCAGAACTTGTACCTCGTGCAGCGACAGGTAGAGCACACAGATAGAAGTCGCCGGCTTGTTTTTCACGAGACTGCCTTTGAGCGAGCGCTGATACCTGTATGATCAGACATCGGTCAGCAGAGTCAGAACGCAGGGAACCCGCACAGCAACGAACGTACTTTTTGATTCTCGCTTCTGTCACCGTGAGACCATCCCGATTCTCTACGGAGAACGCGTACTTGCTGGCGTTGCAGTACACAACGCGCACACTAGAACCGACTGTCGTTTTCATGCGCATGAAGTTTCTCTTGTCAGCCGTAATATTGTATGCTTTCACAAACATCTCGCTGGGTATTGGACCTGGCCAATGCACCGAAAGATTATCAGTCAAATTCAGATTCACTAGAGGGGAAGTGGAGCTCACCTTCTCCGTAGTGACCAAAGAAACGCTCATCCGGCTTCGGCTGGAGCGAGCCACAGACTGTGAGGATGCCAGGCAACGACGTCTCCAAGACCGTGGCAGTGTTTGCCCGTAGACCCGATATGCACGACTTCTTGATCGTCGCATTGAATGACTCAAGAGCATTCTGGTTGGGCAGAATCCCGGAAATCGGGCCTGCCTTTGCAGCAAACCACGAACGCCAAGGGTGTCGAGCGTGGACTTCTTCGAACCAGTCTGCATACGCACTTTCGCCGTCCGCACGCCATTCACGAACACAGAGCTCCACGAATGCACCGAATTGAGCTTCTGAGCGGGCTTCATGAATCCACTGGATATGAACCGAGATATGGGTGTCGTAATAAGCTGAGCACTTGAGAAGGCCTTTCTTTTCTCCGGTCTTTCGCTGCACGTGAGGCCAGCATGTCATCAGCGATATATCTCCCCAAATCGAACGGAAAGCGTTTGCAATCGGCCAGCAATGATCGAGCCCCCCAAACTTCAGGTTCAACTCGATGCCGAAAATCAAACGACAGTAGTCCTTGGTTGCAGTGAATAGCGCCTTGTAGGCACACTCATGCTCGGTGCGCACGAACATAAAACTCCACGGCACGAAATGCTTCGAGTACTTGTGGTTCACGTAGCGTGTACAATATGTACCAAAGCAGATCAATGTCCATCCACCCAAGTGGAGTTTGTACGCCCCGTCGGTCACTCCGAGCAAACCGTCGTCCGATTGTTCCTGCCACGCGTAGAATGCGTTGCACAGAACCACGCGACTCGAAAAGACGATACCAATGGATTGCACGTGTTTTCCTTGTATGATCACCTTGTCCGTCGTCACGTCAATCACAATCATTTTGTCCAGGATGGAGAGCATCTCGGGGGTGAACTGGATGCCACCGTCTGGAATGTCAATCCCGAAAAAACCGAGCTTGTTAGGGCGTGGCTTATCCGACGCCCACTCCATTATCACCGCAGGAGACTTTATGATCCAGCCACCTGCATATGAGGAATATTTCTCGATCAGACATACAGTAAAAACAGTGTAGATGTCGTCATCAACGCGACTCACCTTCCATTCCCTTCTTCAATTCAGATTTCATGCTCTTCAATTGCATCGTCGTTGGAAGTTTCTCGAGCAGTTTTTCATCCCCAGCAAACTCGGTGCGGAGATTACGATCCGACCCCACCGGGCCAGCTCCGATCAACGCGCTCCGAGCTTTTGCTTTAACACTGCGAGAAACGCCAATCTTTTTCTCTCCTGATGGCGTCGTTCCATGAGCTTCGGCCTCTTGAACGATCCAAACGCCTCCCTCTCGTGGGAGCGTGCGCAAGACATTGGGGCAATGGAACACGCAGCGGTGTACGACTGCCTTGCTTTTGCCTCCGTTGTTCTGGTACCACTTGTAGAGAAAGTCATTGTAAGTTTCCATGAAAGTGTGAGCTGCGTCACGGGATTCGACAGTAGCAACAGTCTTCCAGGCGTGCCGGCGGCGCTTCTTGGGTGGAGTCGGCGCATCCGGAGGATCGTGCATAGGGACAAGTTCCTGGCCGTCGAGTTCGGGCATTTTGACGGCTGCGGCTTCTGTTGTTGGGAATGTGGAGTAGCAATACGACAAGTCGCCGCCCTGTGTAGCCTACCAGCACCTCTCCAAGTCGCCGCCCTGTGTAGCCTACCAGCACCTCTCCATTCTGAAACGACAGCTCAAAACCGCCAATGTCTGATTGGATGATATTTTCACTCTCGCAAGGTGATTGAAACGACGCGTGCGCCAAATCTGTAACTCGTTGACGTTGAAGTTCGTTTTTGTGACCTGATTATGTCACTCTAACGGGGACTATGGCTGCACCGTCCCATATGGCACTGTGAACACGCGTTTATTAGTCCCGGTCGTACTCGATAACATTCCCATCCCACCAGTACTCGAAAGTCTTCCACCCATGATCACTTTTACGTGGATTCCTTCCAGAAAACGTGATACTCGAAAGTCTGCCAAAGTTTACGTGAAACCAGTCCCTACCCCTCTCGGTCGCGGCCGGCACAGCACTCAAGGTACTGGCTCCCTCGGTCACGCTGTACGCGACGGCGCCGCAGTTTGTGTTTGAGAAGGAGACGTGGCACTTCAAAAGTGTGGACAAGCCGATGCTGTGCGTCGAGGCGCCGACGTCGCCTGCCGGTGCCGCGTGGGTCCTCGGCCTCTGCGCAGCGAACGCGGTCAACCAAAAATTTGTGTACAATCCGTTCACGCGCGTGCTCGCGCGCTGGGACAGTCGCAACCTGTGCCTCGACAGCTCGGTCGGCAAGACCACGGGCACGAACACGGTTTCTACCGACACGTGCCAGCTCGTCGGCGGCACGAACCAGCAGTTCGAGGTCACAGCCGTCGCTGCCTCGGCCGTGACGACCGGAACGGCAACCATGCTGTCGACGCTCGCACTCGCGGCGCGCACTGTGTTCTTGAGCCAAACATTCGTACCTCGCTCGCTTTACAAGACTGATTTGTGCCTGGACGATGGCGGCAGCGCGCTGGCGACCGGTGTTGATATGCTCTCGCTCGCGCAGTGCACGCTGACGGTGTCGCAGCGGTTCGCACGACGGCTCGTGTCGGGCGAGATCCAGAGCGCGACCAAGCCCTCGCTGTGCCTCTCGCTCACCACCGACGCGTTTGTTCTCACGTACCGTGCGTGCGGTAGCCAGAAGCTCACGCTGAGCTTCACGGCCTCGACGTTCCAGCTCCAGCGCGCGTCGTCGTCGAGCGCGTACTGCGTCCAGGACGCCACGGTCTCGCCATGGGCGCCCAGTGCGACGAGCGGGCTGTCGTTGGCCGCGTGCGACACGACGCTCGTGAGCCAGCGCTTCTTCCCCCAGGCACTCACGACCCCACCCCTTGCACCACTCTTCATGGCGCAGGCCAACTTTACGCTCTGTCTGAACGCGACGCCGGTGTTGTGTCTCAGCGACGGCGGCCGCGCGACGTCGACCATTAGCGGATTGCGGCTCAAGATGATGCCCAAGACCAAGCCATCGTACCGCGGTGCCAACGTGTTTGTGTACGACAAAGATTCCAGGCACGTCATGAGCGCAGCGAAGCCGACGCTGTGCGTCGAGGCCGTTGGGACGACCGCGTGGACGCTCGCGACCTGCAGTGCGACCAGCGCGAGCCAACAGTTTGTGTACGACACGTACACGCGGCTCCTCGCACGGTACGATGGGCGCGACAAGTGCATGGACACGACACTTGGTGCCACGCTCGGTACCCAGGTCGTCTCGACGGCGACGTGTCCCGGCGACGGCACGGCGACGCAGCAGTTTGTGCTGGGCGCGACCGTGTAGCGTAGGCCTGCAGTCTCTTTCTGCTCGCTCTTTTCTCTCTTCTCGTGGTCTCTCCCTCTCTCTCTTTGCTTGTGGGAAGGACGCTACTACATGTGCATACGAATGACATCACGATATCCTGCAATACTACTTCTACTGAATTTGCAGGAACAGAACAGGAATATGAGGGCCTTGTGCAGGATAGAGTGTCCTGCAAATTTGTAAGTGCGGGAATGAAGTCCGATACAAATGCTAATAGACTTGGGCCTCCTATTTTTATTGGCGAATCTGCAGGAACAATTGTCCGGCACTGATAGAAATCAGATAGAAACGTATTGCTGAACTCGATTTCCCCAACACTACTGTTGCTGATTCGACGGTTGTGACCGCTCTGCTGCGATCGATCCCCGAGCTGTACTCGGTCGTCGCGTTTATCTTCTTTCTCTTTTTCCTCTACGGCGTCATCGGTGTCCAGCTCTAGAACGGCGTGTTCCACGCTCGGTGTCGGCTCACGCCGTTTCTCGTCGTGCTCGACTAGACGCTCACGTTCGGCCAGCTCGACGCGTACCAAGCACGCGTGCTCGCGAACGCGTCGGCGTTCCAGTGTCAAGAATACGATGGCCACGCTCGACCACGGGTCGTGGAACCACGCGACGTCGCCGTGGAACACGCCGCGCGTGTGCAATAAGTCAATCGCCGACAGTGGCGACGACGCACACAGGTGGGTGAATCACGTGAGGTATGGTCGCATTTTCACCTCTCGGTAGGCCCATGCTGTGCCAGGAATACGGAGCTGTTCTGCGGAGCAGTCTACTATCAGTGACTACTGTTGGATTACTACTCTCCTGTAGCGCCTTTTTTTACAGGGCGATCACGGCCATTTCATTTGATGCCCAGCCCGAGGCCCGGGCGATGCGTGTATGTGGCCGCTGCGCTAAGTGCCACCTCCAGATGCAGCAGCGCCGCGGACGTGACTATGTACACCCAGCGCTGCTGCAGTGCGTACTGCACGCGCATGAAGCAGTATCAGGGAAAGCTGTCCCGAATCCCTCACCATGAAACGAGGGATTAGTGGTCTGTCCCTCGTGTCCCGTTTTCCAGCGACTTCTTCAAATAGAGCGCCCACAGGCTTCCCTCCTCTCCGCTCTGCTCTGCTGTTCGCTCCCCTGACCTCCTCCTCCAAAGCGATCCACAGGTACGGGACGACAGGACCAGGGTTCGAAAAAACCCCGCTTTCCGGACTTTGCCGGGGGGTTCGAAAAGGGGACTGGGTGGAATGTTTGATTGGATAAAAACACCCTAGCCCTAAGATCAATTCATTTCCAATTCAAACATGGAGATGACGATTCAAGACAATTATTTATGGAAATGTCCGTGTTTTTGATAAAGGATATTTACCGGTTTCTACCGGTATTTCATGTAATAGCGTAAAATCAGTATGGGTATTGTGTTCCTTGAGAGCATCGAAGTCGTGTTGGATGGAGAACGTGAGTGCACTCAAGCACGTGTGCTTGAGTATGCTCACATGTAGGTAGTGGTTTGATGCGGCAAGTCTCTTCTTCGATACACTGGCACTTGGTGAGTCCAATATTACTGTGCCATGGACGAAGGGTGGGTCGGGCTCCTTGGGGTGGGTGGGTTTTTCAAAAAGCCCCTAAAAAAACCGTTTTGGGGGAACTCGGGGTGCGTGGAAGGTCTTTTTGGTTCTTTCCATTAGAAAAACCCGTCGCTCGGAACCCTGGACAGGACCAGCATGGCGCGCCGCGACGACGCCTTCGGGGGCGGCTTCTCGGCCCCCACCGACGCCCTTCCCGCCTTCTTCAACTCGGGAAGTGTCGACGACAAGAAGTACGAGTCGCTGCTCGAAGATCTGCGTGCGCACGACCTCCTGGGGCCAGCGGACGCCGACGAGACGGCGAGCTCGGCGCTCGGCGGCTCGTCGCTCTTTTTCAACAACGCGTTCTCGGCCGCGTTCATGGGCAACTTTAGCGATTCCCTCGGAAGCGGATTCCACAGTGATGTTGCACCCACAGCCGCAGCGTCGACAGCGTCGGCCAGCAAGCGGTAAGGATCATTTCGGGTCACAGACAGGTCAGGTCACGTGCTAGGTCACGTGACCTAATCACGTGACCTAGAGTGAAAAAAGACTGTGACCTATCTTACTTCTAGACGAAAATAGGTCACATGCGCATGGGCATCACAGT
>JAADXQ010000442.1:0-12770 GCA_023337915.1 Pythium angustatum | reverse complement strand
TCCCTGTATGCTCAAGTCCACGCGTTTCCATTGACCGACGACGTCTGCCCTATCCATCACGCTTCATTCTAGCAGTACCGGGTATTGTAATACTACTTCGAAGCACTACCGCGCGTCTACAGATTTCTACTTCTTCTGGCCTGTGGCAGGCGTCATGGCCTTTTCAAACTCGATCTTCTCGAGCCGTGCGGCATCGCGCTTGCGTAATTCCGCGTAGCTGTTCGTCTGTTTCATGTTTTTTGCGACCAGACCGCGCGCAACCCCCCACGTTTCCTTTGGCCATGGCGCGTGACTGGGGACTCGAAACGCAGAGGGAACTTGGCAGCTGCCGTGCTGGGCAAAGTACGCTTCAAACGCCGGGACCAACACCGTTTCCCATCGATGTGCTTTCGCGTCCCGCACAAACCCGATTGCTTCGACTGTCGGTGCGTCGCGTTCGAGTTGCTTCGCGTACGCACCGTGCGAGCGAATCGAGTGGACTGCCACGCCGAGTCTGAGCCCCCACGCACTCGATGGCCACGGCGCTTGACTCGGCACGACGAACGCATTCGGTACATTGCAATGCCCAAACACTTGCTTGTGGGCCACGAGCGCTGGCAGCACTATCTCCGACCAGTGGGTCTCGAGAACGTCCCACGAAAAGCCCAACGTCTCGAGGTCGTCGCGCTGCGTTTGGGTGAGAGAGCGAGGGCCTTTCGCTCGTAGCGTGAGCACAAAATTCCCGAGGTGGAGGCCTCTCGTCTCGATGGGCCATCGCTCATCACCCGTTGGTACAATAAAGTCGCTGGGCACAAGACAATCGCCGTGGAGGTTGTGATACACACGCAGCGCCGCGAGTTTCTGGAGTTCCCACACGTGCTGCTTCCAGTCCACATCCACTGGAAAACCAATGTCCGCCAATGCCTGAAGTACCCGACGGTCCTCGCTATCCTCGGACTCCTTCGTCATGATTGAATGCAGCAGCTGACCGAGTCTCACGCCCTGCGCTTTCAGTGGCCACGCTGCCTCGTCGTCGATGGGCACAACGAAGTTGTACAGCATGAGAAAGTGGCCGAAGGTCGCACGAAAGACCTGGAGCGTCGGTACCAAGAGTGCGAGCCGCTCCGAGCGCAGGAGTGGCTTGAAATCCCACTCTGTCTGGAGCTTCTCCAAGTTCTGGCGGCGCTCTGCGGTGAGCGAATGATGGTCACGCTGTCGAAGGTTGTCGACGACAAACCCGAGCTTCAAGCTCCACGTCTCCATGGGCCATCGAGAGTCATCGGTCGGTACGACAAACGACTTCGGGACAACGCAGTCGCCATAGAGCTCTCGGTACACACAAAGCGCCTCGCGTTTCACGTAATTCCACTCGAGCTACTTGACATCGCCGTCCACAGGGAAGCCAATGTCCGCTAATGCCTGGACCACGCGGTGGTGCTTCGCCCGAGACTTGACATTCTTTGGTAGAAAGAGATTATCCCCAGCGTCAGCCCTTGCGCCGCGAGCGGATAGGGTGGGAGCGCCGGGTCTGCGTCCCTGTGCTCGTCCTTGTTGGCCGTGGGGACTGTGAAGCGGTAGTGCATGAAGAAGTGACCGTGACGCGCGTGGAACGCCTGCAGCGTCGGCACTAGCTACGCCACGCGCTGCGCATGCGTGAGTTTCGGGGGCTTCGGCTCCGATGTGTCCTTGGCCTTCTTATTCGCGATCGCGTCGTCGGTCGGAGACAGTGCTCGATCGGTCGAGAACGACGAGATAGACCCAAGGCACCAAATGCGCCGCGTGCGTCGAGAACCAGCGCGATCGGCGGCCGCGTAAAGCGCCGCAAGAGTTCCATGGAGTGACACTCGCGGCACGCGTGATCCGGGCGCTGGCAAACATTGCCTTTCCAGTGGATGAGGACTGGAAGCAGCACGTGTGGGAGAACGAGAAACTCGCGGTGCTGCGTGTGTTTCGAGAGCTCCACGGCGATTGACTTGTACCCAGCGACTTCATTGTGCCGACAGATGATGAGCGATGGCCCGTCGAGACGCGAGGACTTCACCTCGGGAACTTCGTGTACATCTTGAGGGTGAAAGGCCCTCGCTTTCTCACCCAAATGCAGCTCGACGATCTCGAGACGTTGGGCTTTTCGTGGGACGTTCATGACACCGCCTGGTCGGAGAAAGTGCTGCCAGTGGTTGTGGCCCACGAGCAAGTGTTTGGGCATTGTAATGTGTCGAGCTCCATGCCTTGATGCGGAGCAGCATGCTCGCATGTCACATATTTTGAGCACCACGTGCGTGCTTTCAGTAGGCTTCGCAGAATCGCCCGCCATGAGCTGCAGCTTCCGGGCGCTGTACCACGCGCGATCCGTTTCGCGTCCAACATGGGCTCGCTCACTCGTTCGCTACAGGCGTTTTCGCTATTGATAGATCAAATACGAGAGCGCCAGGTGTCAGTGAGTAAGTGCCCACAGCAAAAACGCAACCCAAAGCAACGCCCACAAACCACCCCCACCACCAAGCGAACACAGCATCCATGGAGCCGGCGCAGCGCATCGTCGCCGACATCGTTGCGCGCTGCAAGTACCAACATGTCGACGTGAGCGAGACGCTCGCGGCGTTTGCGGCACGCATGGTGCTCCACCGCAACAAACGCAAGCTTGTGCTCGAAAAAGAAATGGAAAAAGACGATCAGCAGTTCCTCGTCGACCGGTGCGTCGCGGCACTCGTGGCCCAGCAGGACCCAGCGCTCGAGACCATCAAGATGCAGCTCGAGTTTGATTATACGTACGCGCATCTCGAAGAAACGCTCCGTCAGAAACGTGACCGCAAAGACAAGAGCGTCGCGGCCATGCAGCGCACGATCGCCACGCTCGTGCCCCAGAAGCCGAGCGACTTTGAGACCCTGACGACGCTCTACCGGCAGATCTTCACGCTGCTCATGCTGGACGCCGACGTCCACGACAAGCCACTGGACCGTGCGGTCGAAAAAGAAGTCGCAGCGGCCCTCGAGAGCGTGTTCCCTCGCATTGGACTCAAGACCTTCGTGACCATGGCCGCCGACGACAAGCGCTTCCAGCTCGACGAGCTCATGCGCATTGTCGAAGGTATCCGGCTCTTTAACAAGGAGCTTGGGAAAGGCGGCGTCGGCATTCCACTGAGTGCCGACGATATCCAAGAGCACATGGCGTCGCTCACGCACCTCATCAAGAGCGAAGTCGCCGACGCCAACGAAGTGTGTACGCAGTATACCGAGGTCTTGCTCCACGCGCACCACACGCCACGTCCCGACGATCGTGAATACGACGCCTACGACGACCGCGTGGTCTCACCTGCGACGCGGCAGCGGTGGCAAGACGAGCTCGGGAACCGACGTCAGTTCTTGTCGTACGTACAGAGCCTCGACGAAGACATTTCGTTCTCGAGCGACAAAATGGAGGCAATGCTCACGACGTTCCGGAGTGATTTAGCGGCCCTCAAGAACCTCGTGGGGGCACGTACGTCGCTGCCCAAGTCGCAAGTCTATCCGCTCTTTGAGAACGTGAGCAAGTCGTGGAAAGTACTGCTGCAAGAGCACGAGTTGTTGCAAGCGCGGTCACGGTCGCTCAAGGCGCTGCTGCTCTTCAAAGACTCGTTCGAGCGATCGCTGACCGAAGACTCGGACCACTGGCGCCGGGCCAAGAAAGCCGGGACGATCCCGGCCGACGAGCTCTTTGACAAGGTCGAGACCTTTGCGCCCGAGCAGCAGCTCGACAAGACTATGGCAGTGAAGACCCTGCCGTCGTTCCGTCTCACGAACCGATTCTCGTTGGAAGACACGACACTCGACGATGTGGACGACGGCGACGACGACGTGAAGAACCCGAACGAAGAAGAAGGCGCGACCGAGCCCGTGCGCATGCCCGTGGACACGACGCCCGAGTTCATGCAGCTCCCGCTCGAGTACCAGGGCTTTTGTCCGTGGACGATTGTCGAGCGTGGTGGGCTCTTGCTCCCCGGTGATCCATCGCTCGGGGTCGTCCAGTACCGCAATGCCTACCACGTCTTTGTGAACGAGCGGGCGCTTCAAGAGTTTATGCTCCATCCACGTCGGTACGTCCAGGGTATTGTGCGGCTCGCGAGCAAGCAGCCAGCGTTCATTTACTTATTGCGGCTCCAAGACGCGTTCCCAAACACGAGTCTGGCCGCGTTGCTCAAGCTGTGCCACACGTTCCCCCGTGGCACGCCGCACGGTGCCATCGGTGCCGCGGCGGCCGGCGTTCATCCACTGTTGGCGCCACCGCCGGCACAAAAAGTCGATGCCAGCACGAGCACGCCGACGCACTTTGTCGAGAAGCACATGGACTATAGTTACGACTGGAACGAGTGGAATTTACGGCGCAAAGCACTGCAGATTGCCAACTTGCGGCACTGCAAGACGGTCTCGTGCCAAACGAGCTTGAGCCACTTTCGCCGCGAGATGGACACGCAGGTCTATGTGCAGCAAGAGAACAGTACACAGACCGGCAAAGAGAAAGGCACGAACCCGCCGCGCGTCACGACGTACTTTGCGGGGCTGCGCAGCGGAAAGGTCCCGTCGGCCGTCGAGTCGAAAGAAAATGATGACGACGACGACGGCAAGCAAGACGACGAAGCGCGACCGGCGGTCATTTCGTACTCGTTCGAACTCTAGCTTTCTAAGAAACGAGGTATGCATTGTTTAGGAGGGAGAAAGAAACGGAGCGGGGTCGACAATCCCTTCTGTGAGGCCAGTCACTAAATCAATCACTCATCTGGCGCAGTCGGTGGGATCGGAGGCAGGCGTCGAGTTGGGATGAGAGCACGCTACAAACTGAAAATGAACTGGGCAAACTTCTCTTGGTCGAGCGTCACGCCATCTTCCATCATGAGCTTGTCCTTGTTCTTCTTGACGAACTCCACGAGAAGCGGCTCAAACTGCTCCTCGATCTTCTCCATGGTCAGGTTTGCCGACGTCAGAATCTCAAACGCGGTCTTGACGTCGTCAAGCGAGGAGCCACTCTGGAGCTGCTCTGCGCAGAACTTGGAGAACTCCTCAAACGAGATCTCGTCGTTGTCGTCCTCGTCAATCTTGTCGAACTGGTCGTGGCAGTCGTCCTCACTGAGCGCGAGACCAAGGCCCTTACAGGCCATGATGAACTCCTCACGGGCCAGCACACCGTCGTTATCAAGATCGAAGTGGTCAAACACCTCCTTGATCTCCCGGATCTGCTGCGCCGTCAGGTTGCCGAGCTTGCTGAGCGCGACTTCCTTCTCCAGGGCCTTCACCTTATCACGAACGGCATTCTCAAGCGACGAGAACTGAGCGCGCAGGCTGTGGATTGTCTCCGTCGTGTACGGGTTCGTAAACACACGAAGCTTCTCAAGCTCTTCGTTCACCTTCTCGAGTTCATCCATCTCTTCGTTGAGCGACGCCAGCTCCTCCTGCGGTGTCGGAGCTTCTCCGTCCTCCGCTTCACCGTTACCGACGATGTCAATCGACAGCTTGTGCGTCGAGTCTACACGGAAGAGGCTCTGACGAAGCGAGACCATTGATGAGAACTGGTCCGCCAACGAACCGTCGACCGTGTTGATCGACTGCGTGCTCGAAGTGCAGCGCTCCTTGAACTTCGCCGAGAGCTCGGCAAACTGGCGACAGATGTCATCGCGACGTTCCACGTTCGCAAGCTCCTCCTCAAAGTAGCCATTCTTCTCAGTGCAAGTAGCCAGGAGACGCTTGACGCGGGCATCAGTCTTGTCAATCAAGGTGACATCGTTCGTGCGGCCAGCGTTGACCAACACCTCCTTTTTCGAAAGGAGCTTCTCGTTCTCCGCAACAACCGTCTCATGAACCTTCGGCACCAACACGTTCTCGAAATGCGCCTTGGCAGCCAACACACCATCCTTCGTGGCATCATCCACACGAGTCGCAACTTCGATCTCTTCGTCCATCTCCTCAATGACATACTTGAGGTTACGCATGAGCAGCTTGCAGTCCTTGACGACAGCGTCCACCTCCTGCTGAGCGCGGATTGCCTCGAGAATCTTGTTCTTGGTATCCTCAATCTTTGCCTCAACCGTGGTTACGAACTCCTTCATTGCTTCAACGCGATCGACGGCAGACGCGGCCTCGGCATTCTCGGGGCTCAATCCCTGCGAGTGTTCGACGACAGTCGCGAGCAAATGCTTGTAGCGCGGCAGCTCGACCTCCTCAATGAAGCCAATACTCTCGAGCTTCTCCTCGGCTTCAGCAGTCGTGGTGGCGAGCAGACCTTCATCAAAAAGAACCGACGACTCCTTGTCCTTCGCCCAAGCTTCTACCTTCTCAAGTTCCTTGACCACTTTGGCGAGGAACACCTCCGTCTTCTGGAAGCTCTCGAGGCTCGTACGCAGCTTCAGCTCATACGCGCTCTCCAACTCGTCCAAGGTCGCCTTCACTTCTTGGAGCTTCTCGACCGGCGGATCCAGCACGGGGATCTCGCGGTTGTTGTTCTTGCAACTCGAGATCCAGCGGCCGGCGCAGCTGTCGACGGCGACGAACTGAGCCTCACGCGGTGGCTTCTCACTCTTCTTATACTCCATGTGGTGAGTAAGTGCCTCGCGAGTCTCACCTAGGCGACGAGGCGCGCTCGTCGATTGGAATCGCTCGACCTGCGAGCTCATCCAATCGAGCAGACCCGACGCGTTCTGCTCGTACTCAAGCGCAAGGTCCTGGTGGCGCTGCGCAATGTTCACGGCCTTGCTGATGGTGGTCACAGCCTTCTTCTTCTGCACGCCTGAGGCAAACTCCTTGAACAGCAGCGACACGTACGTCATGATCGACTTCTCATCGGGCTTGTCCTGGCCGGCGACATCGGCCACATTGAGCAGCTGTGGGATGCGGAACTTGTCCTGTGCGATCGTGAACGCACGCGTGACGTTCTCGGTCGCGTTCGCCGGGCTGAGCTTGTCAAAATCCACAAGACTCGGGTAGAAACGATGGATGAGCGCGCAGAACGCCATGCCGTTCGCCCACGAGCTCGAAAAGTTCTTGACTTCGACCGTCGGGTAGTCCGCAAGCGAGCGGTTCACCCAAAGGAGCAGACCGTCCTTACCGGACACGCCCTCAACGTCAATTTCGGCGACCTGGAACGACTTGATGAGCGTCCACATGAGCCCGAGAATGAGCTTCTGGTTGCCGTCGAGGATATCGGACGAGCCGAGGTTCGTCAGGTTCACGTTCTTCTTCTGCATGAACGCGAACGCCATGTTCAAGTTCTCCATCTTCTGGATGCGCATGCGCGGCTTCTTGTTGAATTTCTGCATAAAATCCACATAAACAAGGCGTCAGAAGTCGGCGTGCGGGTTTCCCCACCCAGGTTTCCCTTGGCGTACCTTGCACACTTTCTCGCGGCAAATGATCTGGAGCAGCGCGATGAGGCGGATGCCGTCGGCCAGATCCTCGTACAGATCATCGATCTGCATGCGCTTGCGCGAGAGGTACGTGTTCGCCCACTATCAAAGAGGAAACAAGAGGGGGAGAGAATGTCAGTTCCAGTGGTTTCCTTTGGTGATACCTCAGCGAGTAGGAGGAATTACGCACTCCCGTAAACGTGTTCTTCTGCACGTCGACCCACTCGTCACCGCCTGCCATGGTGTGTTGCTGCTACTGTCGTTGGGGGCTTCAAATCCGCGTTTGAACGCGAGGGGTTTCCCTTTGTCCTGCGACTTCTTTGCGTTGGTGGCGGATCGATCGCCCTTTCCTTTTGGCAGCACTCGCGCACGACACACGGCGTGCGGATTTTTGTGTTGTCAAGACGTGATGGGTGGGTCTGGCAAACTGAAACCCGTTTTGAATGACCCACCCGTTTATGAATTTCTTCTCGGCAAAAAGTCTGTAGTTCGTAGTCCGGGTCTTATCCTTGCGGGTTCTGAATCGATACGGGTTTGGCCTGAGCGAAAGGGGGAGGTCACCACGGTGAAGAATCCGTGTTGGATTGAAGCATGATCCAACGTTGGTTTGATTCGAGCACTTCAACTGAGCGTGAATAATACGCTGGCGTTGGTTAGATTGGCCTCCCTGGAATTCCAACGGTACCATGACGACGGCGGAAGAGACCAAGCCGGTACGTCTCGATCGCACTCCTCTAGCAGAGCTAATAGGCATCAAAGGCATCCCTGGATATGCTATCCATCAAGCCCATTGGACTGCGCGTCTAATGATGTGGTTTGCATTTAGTTCTCGGACCAAATCCCGACGCTGCTGGGCAGCGCATCCGCTGGAATGATTGGCCGCATCTTCTGCCATCCGATTGACACCGTGAAGGCGCGACTCCAAGCGAGTTCGGCCGTGCGGCAGAGCTTTTTTGGACTTCTTCAGCTCCAGAACATGAGCCTATCGCACTTTCGTGGTCTCTACCGTGGTCTGGGCGTCAGTATGATCGGATCCGCGCCAGCGACGTGTCTCTACCTCACGTCGTACGAGGTCTCCAAGGACTCGCTTCACAATGTCGACTTCTTCCGCGAGAACCCGTCGATGATGTACCTTGGTGCCGGTATGTTAGCAGAGGCGTTCAGCTGCGTGCTGTGGGTGCCCATCGACGTCATCAAGGAGCGCATGCAGGTCCAGATGCCGATCGTTGCCGGTAGCGACGGCGCGGCAGCGAGCCAGCGAATCTACTATCGGAATACTCTCCACGCCGTGCAGACAATCATGCAAACCGAGCGCATCCGTGGGTTGTACAAAGGCTACGCCGCGACATTGCTGTCGTTTGGCCCGTTCTCGGCGTTGTACTTTATGTTTTATGAAAAGGTATGCGTCTGGGCTCCATGGGAATCTTATTCATGCAGCTCACGCGTTCCTACGCTCACATTGTGACTGTCCTGTCTATCAGAACAAGGCGCTGCTGCAAGATTATCTCAAGACAAGTGAACTGTCTCCGCAGTACACGCTTGTGAGCGCTGCGACGGCTGGCGCGGCGGCCTCGCTCATCACGAACCCGCTCGACATGATCAAGCTCCGCCTTCAGGTACTAAACTAACTTTCTCGAAGATCCTCAGCTCACCCATGTCACTCATCATGCATGATTTGCCTCTTCATCACAGGTGCAACGCGCATACGCAACAGAGGCAAATGCCGTGGCGTACACGGGTATTGTCGATGGCCTCACCAAAGTTATCAGGTCAGATTGGTGTCGGCGAGTGACTGTAACTTGTTCACACACCGACACTAACGCTCGCTATTGTCGCTGGCAGATCGGAAGGCGTGCTGGCTTTATACAAGGGCGCCGGCGCGCGAGTGGCGTTCCACGCACCGTCCACGGCGATTACCATGTCGCTCTTCGAGAGCTGTCGACGATTTTTCGCGGATTTGCTGGACAAGCAATAGAGACATGTCGATTCGTGCATCACGCCACTCGACAACAATTCATAAAATACGCATGTTGTAACCTAGCGCGAGTCATTCACAAGCTGCATGCATGTTGATTCATTAACGGCTAAAATACTGCACTGGTGCCGTGCCTGGCATGGTGCTCATGAGTGACTTCACTGCTTCTGCTTCTTGACGGAAACGGCGCCTGAAGCCACCTGCTTCATGGCGATAGCCTCTTTCTCCATAGAACGCTTGATCTCCAAATGCTTTACATTGATCGGCTTGGCTGCATCAGCGGAAGAGGCAGCCAGCTTCTTCAGGCTTCGCGGTCGCTCTGGGATCACACCGAGCAGTTTCGGTACTGCGCCTTGATATTCGATGACTTCAACGTGGTTGATGGCGCCAGTTTGTTCCATCTTTTCCCGCTTGCGGCTCAGCCAGTCACGCTGGAATGCTTCTTCTTCGGCTTCTACGACCTCTTCTTGTTCTTCCTGCTGTTCGTCAAGGTCTTCTTCGGCTTCCTTTGAGATCTGGACTGTGTTGTACTCACCTGCAAGAGTTTGCTTGCCGGCCCAGTTGCCCACCAACAAAGGACAGTCGTCATGGAGACGTAACTCCAAATGAACACCGTCGTGAATGCCATGCTCCTCAAGCGTCATCACCTTGCCTTCATCTCCGATGAGCGTGTCACCCCAGAAAAGCTGCTGGTCCCAAATTGAGATGAGCTGGTCGGCCAACTCTTCCATCCAGTTCTTGATATAGTTGAGTGTGTTACGAGGGCGTACACGGATTGGTAGCACATTCATCACTGGTACTTCTTCGGGTTCTTCGCCGGTTGCTGATGTGTCATCAACTCGAACGACTCGTGAGACGGGCATTTGCTCTTGCAACTCCAGTGCAACCTTCGGTAAGTTTGCAACAGCTTGAGGTACGTGGAGATAAATGTGAAAAGATGGATCCGATTGCTCGACCTTCTCGTCCAGGCGGCGACGAATTCGAGCTCGCGTTGGCGACATCTCTTCTTCACGCGCACGCTTGTAGCTTTCAACCGTCGTCGCACGACGTGGAGGAGCCATCCGAGACGGGGAACCTACTTCTTCATCATCCTCATCACCATATCCCCACGTCTTCTCCGCCGGAGGTGGCGGTGAAAGCGACGAGCTGCGATCAACCACAGCTTTGGGACCACCTTCCAACAAGAAGGACGTCATCATGCCGAGCGGTAGCAGCACTGGCACGTCCATGTCGATTGAAGAGCTTTCTCCGTTATTGTCGGTGTACATGATACGACGTGTTCTAGTACCCGTGCCGACAACTTCCTGCTTGTGACCGTACACCTTCCCGCTGACCCAGCAAATGTACCGCCCTTGCTTGAGCTCTTGTTGGCCACACTGTTTGAACGTGCAAATATGGGGTGTTCCATGACGCCGGCACACAAAGATTCCGTCTTCTAGAAACTGGAAACGGCTACGACAGGAGCGACTGCAGCATTCGTGCGCTGTCGTACAAGAAAAGGTCGTGATCGCGTCGCCAAGATGAATTTCCGATCCGACTAACTCAATCGTCGACATATTGGATGGTCTCGCCTCCTCACCCTTCGTCTCTTCCTCCGCATCTAGCTTGGCACGGTGCGCAGCTATGATCTGCTGTTGCTGAAGCGACTCGAAAACCCAGTTCTGAATGAGCCAGTACGCTCGCATTGGACACACCGTGCGGTCGAGCTCTGGGTCTCCGAAATGGCTTGTGCAGTTCTCGTCACAGGCGTGGATGTATTTGTGCAGAAGGCACACATATACACGGCGGCGTGGTGAACCGTAGCACTCTAGGTCACGATCCATCGAGACGATCTTGCCGCAGCCTTTGCCCACACATGGCTCGCCCGCCTCGAACCGCAAGTCGGTCGCTCGGATGTGAAGCAGCTTCGCCCAATGGGCGATGCGATCCATCACGTCCATTTTGTGCTTGACACGCGCCATCCACTCGAGTGACGCAAAGTCCGTGGACGCTTCGATCGCGATTTGGTCTTTGACATGGAGGCCTTCGGCAAAGACCTCGGCAGCGGAGACTCCCGATTCCATTTCAAGGAGCTTGGCGTCGTACGCGGCACGCTGCTCCGGATCGCTGAGGGTCTCGTACGCGACGCGCAACCGTGCAAACTCAGTCGAATCCGGCACGCCAGAAGGCAATTCCTCGTCGGTATCCGCAGCTGAAGCTGCTTGTTGTTGCTGCTTGTCGGGGTGCAATTGAAGTGCGAGTTTCCGAAATTGTTTCTTGATCTCGTCGGCACTCGCGTCGCGTTGACTGAGACCGAGCAGCTCGTAGAAATCCTTCATCTTCTTCGACTTGACTGCGTGCTTCCCTGGTCGCTTCAACGGAGCACCCGCAGCCGACGACGTCTTCCCCGTCTTCTCTTGCTCTCGGCGCTCGTCGGCGCTATAGTCTTGGTACGGGTTCCAGTTGAACGCAAGCTGCTCGAGCCGCTTTTCCACGGCACGCCACAAGCCACTGGGGCTTTCGTGGACCTGGAAGCGCAGTGTGTGCGCGTCGGTGGGCAAGATCGCGCCGCGCTTCTCAAACAACGCGATCTTCTCGAGCAGTGCGGTGCGCCGCGTCGCAATGTCGTTCTCGCCGACGGGCACGTCGTGTCGCTCGTCCTCGGGGTGGTTTCGCGCCGCGCTTTTACGTGGCGACAGCGGCGCCATGTCGTCTACGTCATTAGAGCCACTGTCGTCGGCGGCGCCGTCCTGTTGCAAATGTTCGCGCGCATCGGCGGTGTCCGAGTCGTCCATCGTGATCACTTGGTTGCTGTCGTTGCACTGTGAGTCTTTGTTGCAGTTGGCAGTCGGGCGCTTCGCGCTTGGCGCATCACCGTGGGTCAATCTTCAAAACCGGGTCGGGTTCTGCACCAGCGGGTGGGTTATTCCGACACTTCTGTGTCGACACGTTAGATACGGATTTTCGAATGTGCCCGTAAATAACATGATGGCTTCTTTTCCTAGGGCGCCAACTGGGCGACTCCAATCACAGTGCCAGTGTCAGTGGAGTCCACTTTGAGCGTTTAAAGATCACCGGCTGCCGCGACCCGCGGCAATGCCACCGGCACAGCGGCGTCGAAACAGCAGCACGGAACAGGGTGGGTCCAATGAGAGGAGCATTGCCAGCGGCCCACCACATATTCTCGCGCATTCACGCGGAAGGACGCATGCGCCGACGTTACGAGCGCAACTAGCATCGTCCATGACTGTCCTTTCACAATCTCAATTGACGGCATTCGCTAAGGCTACTCATCCAACTCTACAACTACAATCGCATTGGTGGGGTTTGTTTGTGATCAGCGTAAAAATAATTCAGCGGGTAGTCTTGTGTCAGCATTCATAGCTCAGGCGAAAGAAGACTGTGTACACATCACTTCACAAACGGCGACAACTAAACGGCTTGCTACTTCAATCGGCGCATGTGAG
>JAADXQ010000441.1:0-12834 GCA_023337915.1 Pythium angustatum | reverse complement strand
TTGGTTTCCTCCTTCTTCAAGACCGATCGATCGATCGAGCGCGAGAAGATTTCCTTTGGGTCGGTCTTTCGAGCGTTCTCGCTCGCTCTTCTCTGTCGCTTGAGTTGCGCTACGGTCGCGCGAAGGTACAAAGGCACCCCCGTCGCATTCCAGGTACATTCGCGTTACATACGTTGATCAGGTTACAGTTTTACCCCGCAACTCGACACATGCTGAGTTATAGAGAACGCAAGGTTCATGATGTTTTGTGAGAGGAGAGAGTGTTGCCAAAAACACACAAGAGATCGCAATTCAATATATTTAGTTAACAGAGGATGTTGTGAAGAGAGTTTTTCACACGGGAGTCACCGTGAATGTCTGCATGCGCCCAGCACTTGACGATGGTCTTCGTCTCAACTTCATCCCACGCTTGCATGGCAAACTTTACTGCAGTCCAGGGGTCGATAAAGTACGGACGAGAGTCACCAGCGCGCCACTTCCAGTACGCATGGCGCGCGCGAAGGCGCACAGTCTTGGCCTTCCAGCTTCTGATGATGCCTTGGTCCATAGGCTGAAGAACGGACGTGGTGTTCTTGGGCAGCTTCTCGACGCGAACGTTCGTCAGCTCCAGACCGTCCGCATTGTGGCTGCTGACATTGTCAACCAGCAGCAGGATGTGGCGGCCTTGTCGTCGCATGCGTCGGTCGAGCCACAATAGATACCGCCGCCACAGAGCCCCCGTCTGCCAGCCCTTGGCGGTCTGTCCGTAGAGCGCGCGGGGGTCGGACTCGCTCGCTCCCCACGGGCGCGCCTCAGAGCCGAGGAGGAGGTGAATCCAGCGCATTGCGTCCGCGCCAAACGAGGTCGGCAGCCCGGAGCTATGGATGAAGAGGAGGGGGAGCTTCTCGGAGCCGTCTGCGTTGGTGCCCACCATCACGGAGATGCGACACTTGTTTCCCTTCCGGCCGCGACGACCACGCACAGTGAGAGCGCGCTTTCCGGGGTCTCGGTACGTGTAGGCAGTCTCGTCGACGTTGAACGTGTCCTTGGGAGCATAGTGTTTTGTGATCTCCTTGAGACGAGCGCGACCGTTCACAACATCTTCCTCCAGTACCGAAGCGGCCTCGCCGCAAAGCATGCGGAGGCGGATGTCATGCCGCGAACAAAACCTCCAAAGCCAGCCGTTGCTGAACTTCGGCATGGCGACGTCATCCTCCGAGATGTTGAGCTCTTTTAGCCGCTGCCTGAGCTCCTCTTCAGCGTGGATCTTGATCATCTCCTGGTTCGGATAGAGGGACGTGGTTCGCACCCACTCAGCGAGCGACTCGTCGAGCTCGCGGAGGATCTGGTACGCGTCGACTTCGAGACAGTTGCGAAGGTTGCGGGCCTCGTCGACGGGTTTGAGGATCCCGATGACCGTTGGGTGGGGGACGGGTTTCGAAAGGCCAAACTCCGTCATCGCCCATTCACCGAGCGCCTTCCTCGTGAGCCTGGGTAGTTGGAGAGCCCGCGCACGGAGTCGAACCTTCTGGGCAGGAGTGAGGCGACAAAGCTTCTTGGCTGGAGCGAGGGGCATGTCGTCCGCAGGTCTGGTTGAGCGGCTTGGCATCTTGATGTTGGTGGTAGGACTTGGCAAATTTGCGAGTGACGTCGTTGGCAGTGGCTACTTGGAAAAGCAACCGCTGCCACCACCATATAACTCTACGCTCTCCTCTCTTGCTTTCACGTCCATTGGCATGAGGATCGCCGATAAAACCTCGCATTTGGAGCCATGGTAGGACACGATGTTTGCGTTGTGGGCCGTGAATCCGGTTGACTGGGTTGCACTTCCGTGCGCCAGGATGATGTGCGGGAAAGTGAGAGGAGCACACTAACAAAATTCAGTGACCATCACTCGTGGAGGAACCAACGAAGTGAATATAAATTACGGGAGGAGCGAAGTTTTCCGTGGTGTCGAGTTGCGGGGTAAAACTGTACACCTGGAACTGTGTAACCGCCAAGCTCTGACACCACCACGTCATCATTGCACGCTTGGGCAGTCGAGCTGCTTGATCAGTCTCAGATGGGGATTCGACGGCGAACACATGTGTCACATGTGTAGGCTTGATGCCATGGCAAGGCGACATGATGTGTAGGCATGGCACACCACGTGTGGGCCAAAGAGAGAGCGAGAGTGACAGGAAGAAAACGGAAGATTGGACTCCACACAATGCTTTCATTCGCACGCTGGGGATCAGCTCCATGATTTACATACTACTCACTTCCACGACACTACAGTAACGTTACTCAAGTCCTCTAATCAAAAGCGCACGGCACGCCTTGTACACTCTACACTCAAACACTCACACACACACACGAGAGAGCGGATTGCCGCTCTAAATGTACACGCTGTGGTTGTACTCGGAACTCTCCTCGGTCGTTGCGTCCGAGGCGAAGCTCTCGGCGAGACTCACGGTCGAGAATTGTCGAAAGCGGCCGTCGGCGACGAGCGTCTCGGTGTTACGGCGCTCGCCCGGGCGGATCGCCCCGGGGTCCACAATGTCAAAGTCGTCCGACTTTTCGCTGCACGCAATGCTGCCGACGTCGCTGTTGTAGCTGCCCACGAGCTCCGGGTACTGGTTCTGGATGAGCGAGGTCTCGATACCACGTACACGCGACTTGGCGCGCGGGCGGCTGGACACGGGCGCGTGCATCGTGTCCATGTGCTGGTCGTACTGGTGGGACCGCGTGGAACTCCCCACGCCAACGCTGAACTCCAGTTCCGACGCGTCGTCGTCCATGATGCTGGACGGTGCCGCCGAAGCGTAGCTCTGGTGGCGGCTCTTCGTTCGAGTCACCATCGGGTTCTCCGGCTCCAGCGTCGAAAAGTCGATCCGGTTCGTCATGGGCTGCGTGGTCGTGTACGAGTTCTGATCGGCGCCGCCATACCGCGTCGATCTCGGTGCGGTCGAGAATTCTTTGCCACCGCCCTGGTGGTGTGGTGTCTTGAAGCCCAAGTCGTCGAAACCGACGTCACCCGGCATGTCCCGACGCTGGCGCACGCGGCGTACGATAAAGAGCGCGACCACGACCACACCGACGATGGCGCCGACGATGATCGTAATGTTCACAAACTGCGGGGACTCCTTCGGCGCCGCTTTGCTTTCCGTCGCGAGCGCCTCCTGGTGTTCTGTGGTCGCAGGTGACGACGAGGGCGTCACCGCGGGCTGTGTCCCGTTGGACGGTGCAACCGTACCCACCTCGGCGGCCTTGGGCGTCAGTGTCAGCGTCGAGGACGTCTTCTTCATCTCCGGGTCCGGAGTGGGCGTGGCCGTCTCTGGGGTCTCGTCGGTCGTCGCAGAGCTGTCTGCAGCGGGCACCGGTGCCACAATCGGTGATGCGGTCACAACAGGCGTGGCAGTCGTCGGAGCAGCCGTGGCCGGGGTGGCCGTGGTCGGAGCCACCGTCGCAGGCGCGCGGGTGGCCGGGGCAGCCTCGGAGCAGATCGTGAGTGTGTCGGGGTACGGGCAGGCGTTGCCAATCTTGCCGTAGCACGAGTAGCCGCCAGAGATCTCGTACATGCAGGGCGGGCACGAGGTCGTGGCGCGGTCGCAGGGCGTGTCGCCGTTCGCGAGACACGTGCCGGTCTGGCAGACCTCGTCGGCGGCACGCGCGGTGCCAGCGGCGAGGACGAGCACGGCGCAGAGCGCGAGCATCTTGGGCATTGTTGGTAACCGCGGCATCGTTGGGTTATGTGTATATGGGGGAGGGAGAATCCAGCGGGCGGAGTAACTATCACTGCGTAGGGGAACGACAGAGAGGAGCGGAGCGGAGATCAATCCCGTCGAAGAAGGAGCGGGAAGAGAAGAATGCGGGGCGGAGCAACGCGGAGACCGTCGAGGTCACTGCTGTTCCGCTCAATCACTCGTGGAGCGCACGGCACGGGGGAGAAATTGCCGACTGTTGGAGGGGAGAAGCAAAATCCCTGCCAGTCGGAACGGTTCCATAAGGGCTCTGCAGTTCAAGCTGGTAGAGAAGCGGAGAGGAGGGAGCACAAACCCGGCTCCGGCTTGTAGCCAGCTCTGTAGAGGAGGCGAACACCAGCCTGTGGTCGTCCACTTTGCCTTCCCTCTGATGGTGCAGAACCGAAATCCACTGTCCCCCGCCGAATTGATTGAGCCAGCTGGCGTGAGTCAGTCAGCACACATGTGACCGCTTCAAGAAGACCTTTACCACCAATGATAGACATCTTTTTCGAATTACAGCCAATCCGAAGCTGATCAAGCTGGTCGGCACTAGGGCAAAACGGATCTGCCACGAGCGTGTCCCCATCCACAGAGTGACAATGGAGAAGCACCATGAGGACGACGATGGAAGGAATGTGTTGCGCTTGGGCGTGCGGAACTTACGGTGAGTTCAGTACACCCTCATGAGGTGCAAGTCCAGACGGTCGTGTGCATCAGTCGTGCTGCTCTTGTTGGTGCGGATTGTCCACTAGCCGATGCCGCCGACGGCCCGCTCTCTGTAGATGCACGTTATTGTAGCGTCTTCACTCCTCTGCGATGGAAGAACTACAGCATAGCGTTGGCGTGTGCAAGGTCAGTTGCTGGGTGTGACTCGTACATGCGCTGTACTGTACAGTACTGCGGCGTGCGGAGAGGCACGGCGGACGCCCCAACGACACAAACACACGGAGACTAGCCGCGTCTCATGTTGCGGCACGACCGTAAGCCCGCTGACGCGAACAGCTTCGGCTGGTTGTACGGTACTGTACCTTTAGTCGGCTCACCACTCGCAGTGTCGCCTTGATTCAACGAACGGGCAATGTTGAAGGCGCGCGGATAGGCGAGGACACCATGTAGATAGGTACATGCCCACGCTGCGCCAAGGCCTCTACGGCGACATGCGTCTTTGAGTCGTCTCCATTTTCGCAACGACCGCCAACATAGCGAGTCGCACAGAGGGGACTGTTCTAGTAGTCTAGATGATATGCGCGAAGAAGGCTCATCATACACATGCGTCCATGGAGCTCCCATCCTTCTGCTAACAACGCCCACATAGTATTCACGTTTGTTTATCTGTGTATTCTCCGCACGCATCCCTCGCTGGTCGCGTGCACGATCGACTCACCCTCTCGCCAAAAAGACATCGACAGCAATCTGTATAATTTACGCACTCGTGGCCGTCGTCGCTGTCCGCTTGACACCAGCGTGGAGGCTGTTGAGGTGCGCGGCTTCCAGCATGGATTCACGCATCTTGACAGCTGCGGCCGGCGATTCGACGGGCGCTAACGACGACATGGCCAGCACCGATTCCGGGCCGCTGCTATGGCGCGGCTCGGTCGACTGGACGTTGGGTGCGAGCTGCAGAAGGCTCTGCAGTTGGTCCATGTTCTGCTGCTGCAGCTTTTCACACCGTAGCACAGTCTCCGTGAGTAGCACGATAATGTCGCTGTGCATCTCTTCCTGTTCCTTGCAAAAGACCTCAATGTCGTCCGAGAGCGTCGATGTCGAGGACCGCATCGACGAGTTCGTTTGGCGATCGAGACCGAGCTCCGTGATCACTTGGTAGGTTGAGGGACGCCCGTAGTCGTCACAGTCACCACCGTTCATGCCGTTGCTGCCGCCGAAAAAGCCCTTGGAGCTGCTCGGGCGACCCATGGAGCCGACCGTCGACCGACTTGCTGCCGAAGACGTGGCCGTGGGCGAGGTCTGGACGTTCTGGTTCGTGTGGAAGCCCAGTGTGATCGGGCGGCGCGTGCTCTTGAGCTTCTGGACAATGTCCTTGAAACGCATGTCCTCGACGCGGTCGTCGTTCACAAAGACGAGCTGGTCACCGAGACGGCAATTGGAAATGCCGGTCGTCACGCCGTCGGCCTGCTGGAGCACAGCAATCTGCGCGCCAATCTTGTTGGTCGAGAAGTTGCGCAGCGAGATGCCGCACTCGCCACTGACCCACATGACCGAGTAGCTCACGCTCTGCTGCATCATGGTCGATACGCGCAGGCTCGAGCGCATGGCCGACGGCTGCATCTGCATCTGCGAGCGGCGCGTTGCCACAGACGCCGCCGTGGTCGCCGACGACGCGCGTGAGATCACGGGCGGTCCGTAGTTCGCCATCGGATCAAAAAAGTCGTCGCTGCTGGCGCGGCTCGCGTACGAGTAGTCGTGGTCTTCGCCCAGCGACTCGTCGCCCTCAGCAATCTTGCCGCTCGCGCGTTGGCCCAGGTTGATGGACTCGTAGACCTTGTTGCACTTCTCCATCTCGAGCCGCAGGCGCCGCAGGTGCTCGACGAGCTCTGGCAAGTTGCGTGCGAGCTCGGCGGCCGACGCACCGACTTCGCCGTGTGGAATGGTCCCGTCGTCGCCCATCTCGTCGTCGGAAGACATCGGTTCCGGTTCCACGACCGCTGGCGCCTCGGGTTCGACTTGCTCTGGATCATGGCCATGGTAGTCGTGCATCTCGATCTGCTTGGCCGACAAGCGCACGTTCATCTGGAGCCCAAAGTACTGGATGGTGGAGGACCGCCGCCGCGAGCGCACCGACTCGCCGGAGGACGGAGGAGACGAGGGAGAAGACGAGGTCGTGGAGAGGGAGCCGAACGAAGGCTCTCGTTCGTGCGTGGCGGTCTTGGGCGAGGAGGAAACAGCAACAGCGGCGGGGTCGAGCGAAGGGGCGTAAGTCGTCGTGTGCGACAGCTTGGCGATCGGTGTTGGGTGCCCGGGGGGAGAACGATCTCCCGACGTGACTACCCGCAAAGTTTGTTCCGGTCTCGTTCTGCCCTCTCGGTCGCGGCTTTTTGCCCGCGCTCCAGTTCAGGCAGCTGGCTGTGTTGTCTGTCGTTTTGGAGGCCCGGAAGGTTATAAATTTCGGTCCCGATCGACTGATCGACAAAGTCGTTCCGTCGCTTCTCACACGCCACACCCACCCACACACTCACACTCGCGTGGGTTTGTGTGTTTGGTTTCAGGCTTGGAACCCCTTTTCTTGGCGTTGGCCAGTCTCTCTTTTCGATACCGTACTGACTGTACCGAAAGACTATTTGGGACCGACTGGCTGGTGCCGGAAAACGCTTCACCTGGCTATCAAACAAAAAAAGCGCCGCGCTGTTGGTGAGTTCGCGGATACAGAACATGAACCCAAGAGTGTGCGCCGACGTGTCCGCCGCGGTCGCGCGTTGGGTTCCGCGTGTTGAATGCGGCGCTTACCTGTGCTCACCAGCGGTGCGTCGGTGTGTGTGGGTACCTGCCGCCGTCGCGAAAGCGCTAGAATGAATCCACAGCCTCAGAGGTCTAAACCGGGCCACGAGAATACTGTGGCTGACTCTCCCACTCACATGGGGAGAAAAGTGATGACCTGTTCCAGAAACGAGGGAACAATTCTTGATTCCAGAAGTGGGTGGCTTCCTCGGTGGAGAAATGCTGCTTGGCCATGAGATTGATTGTTGACGAAGGAGGAGCAGCCAATCCGCGGGTGGTGGGTGGTGGCGAGGCGCCACCCAACGGACAGACATCGCTGCTAAGATTGGATCCAGTCGCTTGAGAACGTGGCAGCATGGCGCCTCCTATCCGATAGGGTTCCATTGACATCGTCCTCGCAGCCGCACTTCTGCTGTGCATTTTCAGTTACAGGTACGAGCGCTCCTGCTGCTGGAACTTTGGAACTTTGTTCCAACCTGGAACAAAACCTTCGTCCTCCTCTTCAGAACTGGTCGCCGGCTCGCGAGAACCAGAACCGGCTTCGCCGCCGCTGGACAATCGCAAAAACCGTCTGGGGGGCGCCAGCACGTGAAAAAATCGAGCCAGACAGTCCAAGATAAAAAACCGGTCGGGGTAGTTTACATACTAATTCCAACTACTAACCAAAACCAATCAATCTCGACGTGTATTAGCTCGCCAACAAGATTTCCTAGCCTAATACGAATTAGTCTCGTGTTGCACTTTCTCGTCCCGGAGTGATCGTCACTTCAGCACCCATGATGAAAAAATAGCTGCTCGCCGCGACACCGCGCTGGCGTCGGTATCTCCTCGTTTCGCTCCAGACATCATGGAGCTGCCGACGACCAAGACCGCGCCGCCCATTCTCCGCACCGTCGGCTCCAAGCGCCGCGTGAAGCCAGCGGTCCGCATCCAGTCGGACGACCCCAAAGCGAAAGCCACGACACGACGCTGGAAGCCGCACACCCAAGCGACCGGTACCCGAGCGCCCGACGATGCGGCCGAGGACGACGGGGCCGCAGACGACGACCACGACGGCGGTGACGCTGGCGACGACGTTGACGAGTGGGACATTTCGCGGCTCAACAAGCACTGGGAGATCGACAAGGAGCTCAAGCGCAGCCTGCCGTACCTCGCGCGTGCCAAGCGGAGCGACAAAGAGACAGCCGCCGACAAGTTCCTGCGGCTCAGCAAGATCCCGCTGCCGGCGTCGCCGCAGACCGAGACCCTGTTGCTGTTTGAGACCGGCGCGCCCAACACCGTTGGCCTGCGGCAGGCGACGCAGCGCAGTCTCATGACGCCCGACGTCAAGGCCAAGTACTTTGGTGTCGGCGCACGTGCCGACTGCCACGCCATCTTCCGCAAGCTCGCGGCCCAAAAGTACCTCACGACGACCCCGCTGAACCAGTTTCTGCACGAGCAGCAGCAGCGCGACGACGAGCAACGCGAAGCATTAGGTAGTCGCACGGCCACGCCGGCAGACGCCACGGTCGTGCCGTCGCTGGCGCGGCTCGACAGCCAGTTCCACCAGACACGCCTCGACCACGACCGTAAAGGGTTGTTTACGCGGCAGTTCACGGCACGGCACAAATTCTCGTCGCTCTGCCTCGAAAAGGATTTGCCGCCGTGCATCCGGTTGATCATGCGCAACTACTTCTCGCCCGAGATCAACGTCTCGCACATGTCGATTGGCGACGACCTCGCGGTCGTGTTCGCGGCGTGTCTACTGGATTTGCCCATGGTCACGGGGCTCAACGCCCGCAACAACCGCCTCGGCGACCGCGGCCTCCAAGCCATCATCGACGTGGTCGTGGCCAAGAAAGACCTCTATCACCTCGACCTCTCGGAGAACAAAGTCGACGGCGATGCCTCGGCGGCGCTCGCGGCTTACCTCGCGGCGCCCAAGTGTGCGCTCCAGTCGCTGCGGCTCGGCAACGCCGACGTCGACGACGGCGAGCTCGCGCCGTTTGCCAAGGCTTTGCACACCAACAAGTCGCTCCAGACGCTCGACATGTCGCGGAACCACCTTGGGAATACCGAGAACCTCAACGTCGTGCAGCCGTCGATCGTGACCGGCGGCGAAGCGCTGGCGACCATGCTCAGTATCAACTACACGCTCACGTTCCTCGATCTCTCGTGGAACTACTTGCGTCTCGGTGGTGCCGTCGAGCTCGGTCGGGCGCTCGCGTACAACAATGGCTTGCGGGAGCTCAACTTGGCCTACAACGCGTTTGGCAATGCCGGGGCCCAAGCCATTGGCGAGTCGCTCCGTACGAACGCGACGCTGGCGAAGCTCAACCTCAGCAACAACAATATCCCTGCGCACGGTGCCCAGGCCATTGCCAGTGCCCTCAAGACCAACGGCGCCATGCTCGCACTGAGCCTCGATGGCAATCCGCTGGGCTCGACCGGCGGCCGTGCGTTGCTCCACGCCGTCGCGGCCTGTACGGACCGACAGCTCCACGTGTCCATGGAGAGCTGCAACTTTGATCTCTCGGAAGCCGATGCATTTGACCCGAGCGAGACCACGGGCACGTACGAGCTCAACATGGCGATCCCGTACGAGCGCGCGATCGCACTTGAGCTCTTGCGCGTCGCCAATACCAAACAAGGCTGCAAGTTCCTCTCGATTGTCCACGCCCCGAGCGCCACGCCCAAGCAGAAGCGCCAGATCAAAGTCGAACTGCGCGAAGCCGACACGAGCGACGCACGGCGCAAGCTGCTCAAGACCGCCGGTGTGCTCACCGACCCGCAAGCCGACGAAGAGGAGCTCAAGCGCTTCCAACTCGACCGCGCCTCGCTCGCGACGCTCTTCCACGAACTCGATGAAGACGACTCGGGGTTTATTGACGAGACCGAGCTGCGTCGCGGCATGCACCAGCTCGGCTTGCTCGCGAGTCGTGGCGTCCGGGACGACGACATTGCGCGGTACATTGCGCAGTACGATCTCGACGGCACGGGCACGATCGAGCTCGAGGAGTTTGTCGAGCTCATGGCGAGTTTCAACCTCAGTGCGCACGGTGGCGACCAGCCATTTTCGCGGCAAGTCTACGACATTGAGACCGACCAGCCCTTTGAGATTCCAACTGATGGCATGCTCCACATTGACTTTGTCGACTTTCACGTCTCGGCCGACGACGACAATGCGCACTCGCACGCCGGCGTCGAGCGGCTCATTGAGAACATTGCGAATAGCAAGAACAAGTCGCAGATGCTCGAGATGGCCAAGTCGGGGCTCTACTTTCGGGCGCCCGAGGCACAGCTTTTGCTCGATACCGTGAGCGACGTCTTTGAGATTACGCACGCCGTGAGTCTGTTGCTGCCGAATATGGTCGATCCCAAGAGCGCACACGCCCTGATTGACCAGAACCTCTCGACGGCCCAGCGCGTGCGGCTCCAGCACCTCATGGCCGCCGCGCTGCAGCCCATGCTCGGGCTTGGGACCGGTCACTACCGCATCGACTTGGGGAACGACCTCGACCGCCTCACGCTCAAAAAGCTCGTCGAGAACAGCAACCGCACGGCATTCTTGCGACGCAAATCGGGGCTCAAAGACACGAGTCAGCACGGGAATTTCCACGGCTTCCGCAACGAAACACTGAACGGCAAACCACTGGAGCTCGAAGCGCGGTTCCTCGATGCCATGCCCAAGTTTGGCATGCTCGAGTTTGACTACACACAGATTGGTCGGGCGCCACCGGCACGGGCCCTGTCGAACAAACGCTTTGAGCAATTGCTTCAGAACTTGCAGCTCGAGCAATTGGCGCCGAGCATGGGGCCACGTCCGGTGGCGACGTCGCCGGGTCGTCGCGTCTCGTCGGTGCCAAGTCCCGAGAAGAAGACACCGCCAACAATGGTTGGGAGTGGCGGGTTGCGGTCGCCCACGAAAACCAGCAAGTCCCAGAAGAACCTCTCGCCGTTCCCGCCGCTCGTGCTCAACACGCCGTCGCTCTTTGCCGAGTTCGACAAGATGAAGAACGTGAAGAACTACATCAAGTTTGGCGACGGCATGAACGCGGCGGCCGAGCTCAAGCCACTCGCCAACAAAGGATCAGCGACGACGGCCGAGACCGCCGGGAGCCGCGACCACGCCAATAATGCGGACGACGACGGCGGCGACAGGGACGACAACGGGGACGAAGAGGCCGAGGAGCATGGCCGACGACGACGCCACGGCGGTGAAGGTAACGCCGAGGCAGAGGACCACGACGACGCGCCGCTGGTGATCACGCGCGACGGGAAAGAGACCACGACCGCGCGGCGGCTGCTGTTCAATTTGCAGTGGTACATGACAACGCGCTGGCTCACGGCACAGCAGGCCGTGCGCCTTTTGTCGCTGTGGCCACGCGCGCTCGAAGCGACGCGGATGGAGGCCGTGTGCGTCGTCTTTGATCGGCTACTGGACCTGCACAACTTCAACGGCGTGATCTCGGTACTCACCGAGTGCGAGGCGGCGCAGTGCTTCTATCGCTTTGGCTGGCTCAATATCTGGAGTCCGCTCAACGTCGACAACTACTACGAGCTCCACCTCGCGCAGTACGAGGAACGGGAAGTCGCAAAAGCGCTCGTGCGACTCGCGATCGACGAGCCCGGCGAGAACTGGCAGCGAGAGACCTTTGGCTGGTCGCGCGACGAGCTCATCCCTGGCTGGGAGCTCAATTTGTCGTGGCTCAAAGACGGCGGCTTCCCCGAAAAAGGCTACTTGTGCCTCGAGTACTACTCGGGCGCCGACAAAGGCTGTGGCCCCGTGTGGCCGACGCGGCGCGAACTCGCGTGCTCGACGCTGTGTGGATTGCCGGCCGACGACGAGTTGCAGCAGCTCGAGCTGCACGTGGATTCGCTGTGCATGATGAAGCGAACGCGCACACCGACCGATGCGACCTAAGACCGAGAACAACCTTCACAGACCGTGACTTGATGCGGGGCTAAACGGTGGCACAATTACAATCCATAGTCAATCCGCGCGAGGGCTCGTGTATTTTGCTTTCACTTACTGTCACAGTCTCGATTTCTTGCGTCGCGCGTGTCGTCATGTCCCCTTCTCGGTACTTCTTTGTCCTTACATGCGCACGAGGTCAATGCGCTCGCGGTCTTCGCTCGCTAGCGACGACATTGACGAAAAGTTGCGGATCGAATCGGGGTCTCCGTACGACTGGTCGCTCGCTCGGTCCGAGGCACGTTCGGGCTCGTCGGCTTCTTGGATGACCGACGCGACGCGGTCGCCGAGCAACCGGGAATGTGGCACCTCTTGATCGACGACGACGTAGGGCGTTCGCTTGCCCATGATCGGGTCGCCGTCCGAGTTGTCGCTGACGAACGAGCTTTGGGCCGAGAACGCACCACCGGTCGCAGCAGCAGGCTCTTCGGTCTCGAGGAACGACGAGAACGAGCTACTGCTCATGAACGACGCATTTGCAAACGACGTGTGCGCAAAGCTTGGTGTGGGTTTTCGATCCATCGTATAGTGGCGCTTGAGCCCGGCAAACAAGACGTTGAAACTCGACGTGAACGCAAAGCCGTCGTTGAGGAAATGGAACACTTCGGTCCGCGCAAGCGAGTACCGCTTGTCAAAGCCGACTTCCACTTCGTTCAATACGACCGGGAAGATTGGACGCCCCTTGTCTTCGGCAAACGCGAGCTGGTCGCGCACAATCTCGCT
>JAADXQ010000440.1:0-12882 GCA_023337915.1 Pythium angustatum | reverse complement strand
CGGTGACTCTTGCTCGGACTTCCCGTCCGTTCCCTGAAATCCCACAGTGGCAACTCTCCTTGTAGGAGCACACTGGCGGCGAGTGAGCGATCGGCGTGCCTGGAGTGCGTCGTCCGTCACGGTCCGTGGCACAGCGCTGGCCTGTCCACGCACCGTTCGCATCGTGCACCTAGCAGTCAGACCAATCAGAAAGCGTCGCGGACCGCATGCGTGGACCGTTGGCGCCCGGATTCTGGACGCCAGTCCAGGATGCGTGACTTGGTTCGCACCGTCAATAAGCAATCTCCAAAATGAGGGGATTTCGTTCTGGTTGCGGCTCGCAAGCGAAGTGAAGAGCGACTGGACCTTGTGTTCGCTTGCGCGGCAGTCACACCATGTGACCGCGTCCGGACTCTGGACCCAGTCCGGCAAACATTCGTCCAGTGTCCGACGTCTGCGCCTCCACACTTCTCAATTCTCCTCGTTCTGGATCATTTCCACACGGTCCGCCGGATCCGTACCTGTATCACTCACTTGCACACTTCCGACGTCCAGTAGGTCTTGAATCCAGAGACTCCCTCCACCTCCACATCAGCACACTATGAGCAAGCCTGTGGTTGTCATGGACGACGATGAAGCGCAGGAACTTCTACGCGGCTCCGCAGCGCTTGAGATCGAGCTCGTGGACGCGCTCGTCGAACGCGATCCGCTGCCCGAGGAACTCGCACCGGACGAGCTCTCGCGCTGCAAGTACCTCAGTAAGAAATGTCTGCGCCAGCGCGCGACCAAGGCCAAGGGCGAACCCCACAAGCTCTGTACGTTCCACCGCGCGAAAGCGATTCTGAACCAACGCCGGCTTGAGCGTCGCAAGCGCGAGCGCGTCGGGATCAGCGACGACGCGGTCGTCGAACTCGCTCCGACAGCCGAGAGCAAGTCCAAGAGCAGTAGGAGTAGTACCAGTAAAACCAGTGCCACGACACGGCGCTCGACCAGTGCGATCCAGGCCGTGGCAGCAGCGGCTGCGCAAGCCCCACGACTCGATGGCGCTGCACCGAAACGCCCGCCGTCGTCACGCAAGCGCAGGAAACCAGAGGCATCCAGTGCCACGGCAGCCACGGCACTGGTCATGCTGCCGGCCATCAACGTGAGCGACGTGTCAACGCTGACAGGCAAGACCGAGCCGTCGGCCAAGCGCCTCAGCGTCCGGCGTGGCACGCTTTCGCCGCGTGACGTCCAAGACCTCGAGCCGTACCGGACGCCGGCAACACTGTTCCCCGAAGACCTCGAGGCACTCCGTGGGCTCGTGGACCTCGACATTGCCGACGTCGAGCCGTTGGCAGGGGACTTTTGCTTCTGAGCAATGGATCGTCGAGTAGTAATATTTAATGGAAGACGTGGTCACCAGCCGTGTCGATGTGGTTGAATGTATTAGGATGTAGGAAAATGAAATGATGCAATGCTGTGGATGGGAAAGAGGGCGTCGTCGTCGTGGGAATCAGAAACCCATCGCACGCGCCCTTGGCGTGTCTGGACGACTACGCCGTCTGCTTGATGGCCGTAGCCAGCGCGACGAACGATGCTTGCGAGCGGCTCCACTGTGCCTTGGTCTCGTCACTCGCGGCCTCACTAATCGACGCACCGCCGCGCTGGAGCAGCGCTTGCAACGCCTCGGCACGGCCGCGATTGTAGAGCAGCACACGAAGCGAGTGCAGGTCATGACCACGCATGGCACGCGTGAGGCACTCGGTCAATAGCTCTGGTGTCGGTGCCGGCGGGTGGTACAGCAGCGTGAGCACGAGCGTCTGACAGAGGCGCTCGTCTTCTTCGTCGATCGGTGTCGACGCATCGCCAGCCGACGCGATCTTATTCACGCCCTGGGCCGAGAGCAAAAACTCAACGAGCTGCGGCAGCAGCACGAACCGCGCCGAGGGATGCAATAGCGGGAGCGCACGGCTCATGAGCCGCTTGCCCTTGGCGACCGACAAGATCCGGTAGAGCTGCTCAACGTCACATGCCACAGGCGAGTTCGGTTCCTGAGCTGGTGGCACCACGACGCCGAGGAGACCGGCCAGCTCGAGCAGCAACGTCGTCGTGCGTGTGCGCAGCTCCGACAGTGCGGGGTCCATGCTCTGCGCGTCCATGGAATGGAATTGCTGGACGTTGATGCCGCGTGCGTCCAGCAAGTGCCGCGCGTCCTGCAGCGAGAGCAAACACTGCGAGCCACGGTCAATCTGCTCGCGCTTGGCCCACAGGTCGCTACGAAAGACCTCTTGCTTGGACTTGACGACCATTGGTGCTGCGGACGACGACGACGCCTTTGGCAGTTCTTCCGACGACTCGGCCGCGGCCGATGTCGCGGTTGGTTCACTGGATTCGCTGGTTGCGATCGTGTCGTCGTCAGCGTCGGCCGCGAGGTTCAACGCTTGCTTCGGTCGGTACAGACTACGCGTGTTGTTGCGGCCGAGCACATTGTTCTGGGTCTCCCACTCCCGCGACTTGGCGGCACGCGACGAGTCGACACGGTCCACCGACTTGATGTGCTCGAGCTTCCACGACGGCAGCGGCAGCCCACGACCACCCGGTCGGGCCACCGGTCCACGCGATCGCTTCTGCATGTAGTTGTGGAAATAGTAGTCGTCACTGAACGGGTCGCTCGATCGGATCCACTTGGTCTGGGCCTGAACGACAAAGTTGATATCACGCGGCGTCATCATCTTGAAACGCGGTCCAAAGTTTGGCGGCGGCATCTGCATCATGGGCGGGGGGTACGGCATGCCACCATGGCCTGGCGGAGGAGGAGGAGGCGGCGGGTGAGGGCCACGCATCTGCATGTGCATGTGCGGCGGCGGGTGCCCCATGTGTGGCGGCGGTGGCGGTCCGCCCATGCCAAACGGCGGCGGCGGTGGGTGGCCCATGTGCATCGGATGCATGTGCGGCGGAGGGCCCTGACCAGGCGGCGCGTGTGCATACGGCGGATGGGGGTACTGCTGCTGCTGCTGCTGCTGCTGTTGCTGGTGGGGATACTGCTGGTGGTGGTGCTGCATGCCGGGCGGCGGCGGTGGACCCTGCGGTGGCGGCGGCGGCGGCATGTGATGCTGTGCGTGGTGCGGATGCTGCGGCGGTGCCGGCGGCGGCGGCAGTTGTTGCTGCCACGCGCCCGGTGGCGGAGGAATCGCAGACGGCGCAGGCACGCCCGGTGGTGGCGCCACGGTCCGTTTCACTGGCGTCGCGACGTCGTCGTCGTCGAGCCCAAGCGCCTTCAAGCTCGGGATCTCGTTGGCGTCGAGCACATCGGACGCGTCGTCTTTGCCCGACGCGTACGGGGACGCTGCAGAGCTAGAGGACGTCAGCTGTGAGAAGGCTTGCTGGCCACGCGCCCACTTGAGGTCGGTCTCGGTCGGGGCGAGCCCTGGTGGCGCCCGCGCAAAACCCGGCGGTGGCTTGCTGGCCGCTGACGCTGACGACGCTGCGGCGGGTGCAGCATCACCGTGGAATCCGCTGCCGAGCGAGTCGCTAAAGTTGCCCATGAACGCGGCCGAGAACGCGTTGTTGAAAAAGAGCGACGAGCCGCCGAGCGCCGAGGTCGCCGTCTCGTCGGCGTCCGCTGGTCCCAGGAGGTCGTGCGCACGCAGGTCTTCGAGCAGCGACTCGTACTTCTTGTCGTCGACACTTCCAGAGTTGAAGAAGGCGGGGAGGGCGTCAGTGGGGGCAGCGAAGCCGCCTCCGAAGGCGTCGTCGCGGCGCGCCATGCTGGTCCTGTCGTCCCGTACCTGTAGATCGCTTTGGCGGAGGAGGAGGAACAGGTAAGGGGAGCGAACAGCAGAGCGGAGCGGAGAGGAGGGAGGAACGCCCGTGAGCGCTCTATTGGAAGTGGCAAATGAAAAGAGGGACACGAGGGACAGTCCCAACATTCCCTTGTTTCGGGATTCGGGACGGTAATCCCTCTCAAATCGATTGTCATGATTGATCAGCAAGTGACGTGATCACCACGTAATACAGTACCCGCACTCACATTCCCTTGACGCAAGCGATATGAGTACTGTATTACGTTAGCATGTGACGCGCGCAACCAACACGGGCAATGACAACTGAGATTTTCCGAGGCAGACCGACACAACGGAAGCCGGGGAGACAGTGGTGTGGTCACTGGAAGCAAAACAGTCGTGTCATGAACGCCTTCGCCCCCCCCCACCACTCCTTTGACGCTGTGTCCACTACACTGTCTCGGACATTTTCAATCGCGGAGCCCTCGCTGTCCCGTCACTAGGCCTGGGAGTGCTGGTCGCTGTCGTGCTTCGTGGCGCTGAGCGAGTCGTGGCGCGAGCCCGCGTGCTTGCTCATGGGAGCAGGCTCGAGCGACAGTGCGGCGATCTGAAACTGGCCGAGCTCGCTCGTTCCAGTGACCCCATCGACCACTTCGCGGCGCAGCAGCAGCGACGGGAACTGCTTGTCGTCGAGCAGCACGCGCACAATCGTATGCGACGCCGTGATCGACGCGAGCGAGTCGGCCGAGCAGAGCAGCGCGACCAACACCCCAAGCACGAGCACAACACAGCCCGCGAGCGTGAGCCACGCGTTCTGGGTCGGGATCGAGAGCCGCAGGCCGACGAATTGCTCGTTGCCCTCAAACGCCAACGACGAACGATTGTCACCGAATGTGATGGCGTCCCGTACGACTGCTTGCTGGAACAAGAACAGCGCCGCGGCGGTGTACGCGGGCTGGAGACTGTGCTCCATGTACAGGTGATTGTCCACGGCGAGTCGGAGCCGGTCTTCGACTTCGTCTTTGCAACTCGCAAACGTCGCGGTGCGGTTGGCCGCCGCGTCCCACGACAGCGTGCGGATGTTGTGTGGTAGTAGCACGTCGCCAGCGAGGTACCGGTTGGATTCGTACCGCAAAGCCGAGTCGGGTTCGTTCACGCGGGCCAACGCGACCCGCCGACCACGCACGCTGATCGCCGTCTCGTACGGCAAAAGCTGGTCCAGTGGCAGTGCGCTTGCACCGACTACCAGGTGCTGCTGGGCCGCGCCGGGTGAGCTTGCGGTCAGCGGCAGCGAAAGGCCCTGGCAGTTGCTCGAGGCCGCATCGCCCGCTTGGCAGTCGGCATGGAAGGTCTCGGCTACGTCGTCGAGTCGCCACGAGAGCCGTCCGATCGTGAACGAAAAGGTCTTGCGCAAGTTGGTCGCGACCGACGACGCTGCGTTCGTGAACACGCCGGACGTATTGACCGATTGCTTGTGCGTCAGCGTGTCCGCGGTCAACCGCTTGGCAATGCTAATCACAAAGAGCGACGACGTGGAGACCTGACTGCAGACCATGGACTCGGCAAAGCCACGCGGTTTCGGCGTGACCTTGTACGTGAGTTTCTCGTTGCCCCGGTCGTCGGCGCACGGACTGAACACAATGATCTGCACGGGCGGATCGTAGTCGGCAATGCTGGCGCTGTAGTTGGTCTTGTTGACGAACGACAGCCCTGGCCACGGCCCGGCGCTGTCGAGGAGTGGCAAGTTCGTGTACCGTGTGCCGTCCGGCGACGAGACAATATTCGCGAGGGCTCGCGGATCCACGTCCGCTTCGATCGTGAGTGCGTCAAACCAAAGCGACGACGACAGCTCCACGTGCGAGTACTCGAGGCTCAAGTCCGCGAGCGACGTTTTCAGCGAGCCGTTGAACTGGCGCTGTGTGGCCGGGACGAGCTCGCGAAGGAGCCACGCGCGTTGGGCTGGCTCGTCAACCGGTGAGCTCGCCGGCGGCAGCAGCGCCGTGAAGTCGGCCATTGAACTGGTGTACGCGCGGACGTTATCGTCCTCACCCATGGCGAGCGGAAAGCGGTCGGACCAGTTCGACTGGTTGTAGAACGCGAGTTGCTGTCCCCATGGAAGACTTCGCGGTGCTTCGATCATGGCATAGAGAAAGAGATCGGCGGCAATGGACGCATCCATGGGCAGATCGTCCGGCGTGGGCGGCTTGGTGGCGGAGGACGACGGCGTATTCACGACGATCTTGAGCTGCTTGGTCGCGGCCACCGCCTGCGGGAGCACGCGATTCTGCCAGTCCAGTTTAGGGATCCCAAACTGGACCATGGGCTCGGCGACGGTCTCGAAGGCGCCGCTCGCCGCTTGAGTGCATTGCGTAGCCGGTCGCACGGGCAGCGGCAGCAGGAGGTTGCGCAGAATCGTGTTCGTGGACGGGTTCTCCGGACGCATCTCAGCGAACGTACCGTTGACAGTGGAGGTCGGCATGGCGGCATCCGCAAGACTCTGGTTCACGAGCACTGAGAGATCGCTCGGGCCGATCACCGCGATCGTCTCGATCGGGTGGAGCTGGACGTTGAGCGCACTGATGCCGTTCCGCACGAGGTACCCCGCACCGCTCGAGAGGACTGTCACGGCCGCCGTGGCCGTGAAGCTCGGCGACGGTCGCATGACGGCGTCGCCCAGAAACGTCAGCACAATCATCTGCGCGCCGAGCGTGACGAAGATCTCGACGGGCTTGCTGAAGATCGTCGCGACGTTGCCCGAGTACGAGTTGTAGTCGTCGAGCAGTTGTGACTGTTCCTTGGCCGTCAGGTCGCTAGCGTCGAAGTCAGTGAGCGCAAAGCCGTCGATAAACAGGAGCATGAGCGACACGAGGGCCGCGATGACCACGACCGTGAGCAGCAGCGTCCGTCCGCGAAACGGCTGCACCGCCAGCACCACGGGGAGGAGCTCCTCGGTCTCTTGCAGCTCATGCTGGGAGGTCGACGGCGACGACGACGGCGATGGCGGCGGTGGGTGCTCGGGTTTGCTCGCGTCGTCGACACTGGTGACTGCCGAGGCCTCGGACACGCGGTGGTCCATTACGGCGAGTGACTCGATTCGGAAGAACGGGGATTTGGACGTGCTGTCGTCCATGGACACACGGCCGATGTGCGGCAAAAGTGAGAATGACCCGACACGACGGGGTGGACAACAGTATACAGGCAGGACGAGGGAGCGAGAGAGGAGACTGGATCCCTTCCCAGGAGGGACCCTCTCTCTACACTCTACAGTAGCGTAGTGGAAGTCCAGGTCAAGAAAATAAATCATCAACGACGTGATTTATCAACGTGAATCACGTTGATACGTTACGTGATGTTGTTGGGACTTTCGTGCCCGGGAAGAGGTGGCCACTGGAATCCAGTGACTGGATTTTGCCTCGCGGGGATTCCTCGAACGAGTGGAAAGAGAGACCTGGGCGCCGCCACTACACTGTAACAGTCAGGTTGAGAGCACACGGAGATGGATCTCGTCCTACTCTTCGTTTACAATCAGTCCCACCTCCTACGGACGATATGTAGCGGGTATCCATTTTTAACGTTCTGCGTGATAGAAAGTATCTACCTTGGGAAGAAATCAGTTAATCGGCATGAGCAGGTATAAGAAGTGGAGAGTAAATCTCGCATTTGTAAATCCACCTCGACTGAGATTAAATATCCGATCAGCCTGGGCTGATCGGATTTTGGCGGATTTACAAATCTCTATACCCTTTATAAGGGATCCATTCATCCCTCTAGATTGTCTGTTCCGACTTGAGAACTGGGTGGATACTGGAGCATCCCGTATTTATTATCTATTCCACCCTTATAAAGGGTTGTGGCTGAGCATGATACGCCTTCGTGGCGTGAGAGCGGCTGTGAAGGCGTCTCATGCACAGTCGACTGAGTGAGTCACGCCGCGTCGGCAACCGTGTCCGATAGGAGGAGCATCGTCCAGTGCTGATTTGTTCTGCACCCTCGTGTGTGTTCTGGAGGGCCCACTTTGCGATTTATAGTCAAGCCCTCACCTCCACACCCGACCGAAGTACAAGACAACTGGCCTCCATGGCGACGCCCAAGGACCCTACTAACGCCAAGACCCCTCGACAAAGCGACGCTGTCCCATTGCTCACCGTGCGGGTCTCGCCGCGCCGCTTCCGCATCGTCGCACTGACGCTGCTCACGGTCGGCGTGATCGCCGCGTCCACGCTCGTGTTCCATCATGGATACGTCCTCTCGACCTTTGACGCTCGTACCAAGCCACCGGCGGTCCAGTCCAAGCTGCTGGACGACTACAACTCGTACTCGGGCTTTGTGTCCTCGGCGTTTGGCAAGCCGATCGAGATGTTCGTCGCCATGGCCGCACAGGTCGTCGTGCTTCGTTTGCTGGCCAAGCACGTGACACGGCCCACGCCGACGTGGCACGTCGGTGTCATTGCGCTCGCCGCCGCGGCGGTCGTCGGGTACCTCGTGGGCAACGGCTTCAACGCACTCAACGTGCAGCTGCAGATGCAGGAAATGAAGCCCAAGATCTCGGCTGCGGACCTCTCTGCGCCAGTCCAGGATCCCACGGGTAGCTCCACCGTGAGCCAGTCGTTCTCCGAGCTCAGCTCGGAGAACGGCGTTGCGAACACCATGGCTCGCAATCTCCTGCTACAAGCTGCAGTGCGGCCGGCCTCGACCTGCCCGCTCCTCCTCGACCGGAGCTTCGAAGGCGACACGGCCGGACCGATCTTGAACAGCGGACTGCCGCGTCGCGACTGGTTCTCGCGTGTGCTGCCGCGCGCAGTCAAGCCAGCGACGCTCAAGCTCGTGGTGAACCCAACCGACCCGAACGCCAATGCCAACGTACGCGCGAGCGACCTGCCCATGAATGCGACGCGGGCAGCCGATCTGTTTCTCTACGCGATGACCTTTGGTGACTGGTACTTTCCCTTTGGCGACATCTTCTCCTTGTTTGGCGACTACCAAGAAATGGTCACGCGGTACCCGATCCTCGGCCAGCTCTCGGTCGAGAAGCAGTTCCAGCAGCTCAACAACACGTTCATGGCCGAGTTCACGGGTCTATTGCCCCTCAACAGCAACGGAACAAGTGAAACTGAGCTTCGGGAATCGCTACTGCGTCGCACGCCGGAGCTCGTCAAGCGCCAGCTCGTATCGGCCGGCCAGGTCCAGAAGTCGGACCTGTCGCTCGAGTTCTCGCACGTCGACATCTCACCGTCCGTCACCTTTGACGCCGTCACGCTCGAATTTGAAATGGACCCGACGCAGCTCGCGAATGCCCAAAGCAGCGACAACACGACGCGGTTCACGAACCTCAACCTCACCGAAAGCTGCGGTCCGTGGCCAGGGCTCTGCCTCGTTCCGAAACGCCCGTTCCGGTCGTCGCAAGCGGGGACAGCGCAGCTGCTCGAGGAGCCGGCGCAAGTCAAACTGTTGAGCTCGTGCGCCGACGAGCAAGGCCTCGAGCGCTTTGCGCTGCAAGTGATCACGAAGGCAACCGGACCGACGTTGTTTACGCTCCAGTGCCCAAAGACATCCACGTCGTCGGTGCTCGTACTGAGTTTCGCCAAGAAACTCGTGGCCGACTCGATTACCCAAAACACACTGCGCAACGCCTCGGGTACGTTTACGGATCCGACGAAAGCCGTCATCACGAACTTGCGCAAGATCTACACGTTCACAGTCGGGCGGCTCTCGTGGCAACTCGGCAATCTCTCGGCAGCGTTCAATGCGAGCTGTGACGACGGCTCGGATTGTCTCGGTCTCCAACTCCCGCTGGTGTCGACTGCATCTGCCACGGGCGGGAAGCAGCATCTACTCGTCGGCGCCGACGCACTCCCACTGGAGCGGCTCGCGCCGTTGAATCCACGTCTCAAGCAATTGAGTGATAAGAGCAGCGATCGTCCACGGTTCGTAAACGTCGTCGAAGCGTTCGAGCCCGTGGCGAGCCCCAGCCGACCGGTCAGTGCCGGACTGGCGCTGTCAGGAGACCCGTTGTTGCTCCACAACATTGGCACGATCACGTGGAACGCAACGGTCGCGACACCGAGCGAAGAGCGCTGCGACGCGCGCGTCGAGGACCGACTGGGCCTGGTCGTGGACAACCACTTGTACAGCGAGCACAGTTTGCAGCCAGCGTACACGGCCGCGACGTGGTTTCTGTTCCAGAACGGCGTCGTACGCGACTCGGTCACGCTCCCGAACGGCGTCGCGTCGCTCGCGTTTGCCGCCAACGTCGAGCGCGTCGCCGTGTGGATCTCGACACCCAAGATCAGTGCGTACCTCACGCTCGCGGGCTGTGCCTTGCTGGCAGTGGGTCTGCTCGCGGCTGTGGCCAAGTCGTCCTGTAGCGGTCCGCTCCACGACGTGTCGGACCCGCACGTGATCGCTCGCGTGCTCGTCCAGAACGAGCAGTTCCCGCCGCAACTGCTCAAGCGACGTGTCGTGGGCGACAGTAGTACCGAGGAGCGTGTGGTCGCGTCGCTCTCGCTCAAGCCACTCGACGACGCGGCATCGAAGTCTGGTCCGTAGGTATGGAGACACCGTATCGGATTCTACTAGCTGCCACTGGAAAGCGGAATAAGAGTGCTCTTCTACTACTACGTAGTCGCCTATGAGTACTGTTCGTAATACGTAGTACAGGGAGAGGTGTCGCCGACACCTCACACTCTCGGTGGCCGATGCAGACAGACTTCCTGATGGACCGAGCGTTGGCGTGCCATCGCCTGGTGCCTGCCAGGCACCAGGCGATGGCACTGCCTGGATCGACTATACCGTATGGGTACAGTTGAAATGCGGGATACGAGGGACGGAACGAAGATCCCTCGTTTTGAACGGTGGGATTCGGGACAGACGATCCGATTGATGGTCACCTGATGTGAGTGCAGAATATCCTCGAGGATATGCGACTGGGCCGCCACACGCAGCATGCGTCTCTCTCGCTCGCTCACGCTCTCAATCGCTCGGTCGTTGTCGCGGTCATTCGTCAATTTCTTCTCCATCCGACTAGAGGGACTTAAGTGACTGTGAAGCAAGCAGCATGGGTGGTGGCGATCGAGACTATCCAACTTCGTTCCGAGGCCGCAGCGGCGGTGGTGGTGGACGGCGCGGCGGTGGGCGGGACGGCGGCCAACGTGGCAGTGGACGCGGTGAGAACAGCGGACGGGGCGGTCGTAGTGGTGGACGCGGTGGCGGCCGTGGGGTCGACACGGCCATGGACTTGCCGTCGGTGCTCTACAATGCGTATCCGTTCCGCAGCGGCACCGACGAGCGCTACGACATGGCGCGCTTTGTCCGCGCGGCCGTGGAGCTGAACGCGACGCTGCTGAATGAATTTCTGCTCCGCGTGGGCCACAACGACGCGGTGCTGGACAAGCTGCGGGCCATTGCGGCCGCACGGTTCAGTGTATCCCAGCGAACGTTCCAAGAGGTCGCACTGCCGCTGCTCACGCTGCTGGGCAGCCGTGCGTTCTTGGACGCGGTCCATACGACCGACGTCAAGCGCATGCTGCGCGTTGTGCTGCTGGGCGAGCCGCTCTTTCTACGGCGCGTGCGGAGCTGTCTCGAGCACGAGGCGGCCACGCTCTTTGCCAATGGACTGCTGGTCGAAAGCGCCGACGCGGTCGCCCGCGTGCTCCATGCGCTGGTGCGGAAGTTGCCCGACTGCGCGCCAGACGACGATGTCTATGCGCTCATTTGTGACGTGCGCGAGTGGGCCCATACGAGCGAGTACGCCGAGCAGCTCACGTCGGCGGCCGCGACGCTCGACGACGCCATGGAGATGTGTTTGGAGCTCGTGCCGGCGCGCCGCGCGGCACTTCAGCCATCGCGTGTTGCCGTTGATTACTTGGTGCCTGGCATTCGCACGGGGCTCACGATTACGCGCGAGGCGGCCGCCGGGGCACAGGTCGACGGGTTTGCGCACGGCCCACGCCACGACAATGACGACGACGACTTTCGCGGCGTGCAGGTGATCCCCACGGACCTCGAGATGCGCTGCCTCGAGTCGCCGCATCTCCCGACACGATCAAGTCAAGCAGGTGTGGCCAACGACGGCAGTGCGAGCGCGGCGATGGAACGGCATTTGGATTTGCACTTTCGCTTGCTGCGCGAAGACGTCTTGGCGCAGATTCGACGCGGTGTGCAGTGGGCACTACGACCAGCAACGCTGGCGGCCTGTCTACGGGCCCAGCAGTGGACGCCGCCGCCGCGTGAAGCGAACGTCCCGCTCTTGAACGTGGCACTGGACGCACGCCTGGAGCAGCTCCACGGCTCGATCTACCGCGGAATTATGTTTGAAGTGTCGGCGGCACAGCCCGCAACGCTGCGCAACAAGACGAAGGAGCAGCGAAAGGCGTTTTGGGAACGGGAGCAGCGGTACAAGCCCGGCTCGCTCGTGTGCCTCGCGGTCGGGGTCGGCGCAGAACATTCTACGACCAATGCCGACGACGAGGCGTTCCCGCGGTACGCGTCACTCGGGGCCCAAGAACTGATCTTTGCGACGGTGGCCCAGAACGAGCTCACGGATCTGTTCTCGAACGCAGAACGGTGCTCTGTGCGGCTCGCACTGCTCGACACGAGCCGCACGGCCGAGCTCGTGACGACGCTGACGAATCAGAAGCTGAAGAATATACTGCTGGAAGTGCGCGGGCTCTTTTTCACGGCCTACGAGCCGATCCTCCGCGCGCTGCAGGTGTTGGATGCCCGCGGGCTCGGCTCGGAGCTCCAGCAGTGTCTCTATGGCGGGCGCGACGGTACGGCGTGGCAGCGCAAGCCTGCGTACGCGACGCGGCTCGCACGCTACGATCTCCAGTTTCTTGCCAAGAAAGATGCCTCGGTACGTGTCGACTTGTCGGCCGTACCAGGTGAGAATTACGAGACGCTCGTGCGTCACTTGCGGGCGTACGAGGCGCGTGGATTATTGACACTCGACGCGTCGCAGTGCGAGGCGTTTGCGGCGGCCATGACCCAGCAAGTGTGTTTAATCCAAGGACCACCGGGCACGGGCAAGAGCTACGTCGGGACGAAGATTGTGCGTGGCATTTTGAACCAACGCGTGGCCACGGGGCCGATCCTGTGCGTGTGCTATACGAACCACGCGCTCGATCAGTTTCTCGAAGGCCTG
>JAADXQ010000439.1:0-12886 GCA_023337915.1 Pythium angustatum | reverse complement strand
TGCGCGACGCGCGTAAACTTGATGAGCCAGACGACCATAAAGTCGGGCAGCACGGCCGCCAAAAACTCGACAAGGTGGAGAATACTGGGCATGAGCAAGCGCCACTGGTTCCGGCGCACGGCGCGGACAATACTGTCGGCGACGTACTCGGGCGTGAGCCACGACGTGAGCAACGGCGGCTGCACGCCTTCAAACATGCCCGTCTTGATAAACGACGGACACACGAGCGTACAGTGCACGCCGTGCTTGCCCATGGCCTGGAGCTCTTGGCGGAGACTGACCATGATCCCGACCGCGGCGTACTTGCTGGCCGAGTAATCGACCATGCCGCCGCAGCCAAAGACGCCGGCGGCCGACGCAACGCTCACAATGTTGCCCTTGTTGCGCGCGACCATGCCGGGGAGGAACGCCTTGAGCGTCCAGAGGTGCGACGTCGCGTTCACGTCCATGGTCTTGGCGGCCAGTGCGTCGCTCGCGTCGCTCTGCTCGAGCAGCGGACGGCCGCTGACAATACCGGCATTGTTAATGAGGATGTCGACACCACCGAGCTTGGCAATAACCGCCTGCGCCGCGGCGTACACGGCCGTGCGGTCCGTGACATCGACTTTGAAAAAGTGCGCACGCGGCGTCGCGACGCCCAGTCGCTTGATCTCGGTCACGACGGCGGCGCCGAGCTCTTCGTGGAGGTCCCAGATCACGACGTGCGCGCCGAGCTTGGCAAACTGGAGCGCGAGGAGACGGCCGAGGCCCATGGCGCCGCCCGTGATGACCACGACGTCGCCACGGACCGACTTTTGCGAGCCAAAGAGAAACGACATGACGAGAAGAGACGCGTGAATTCCGAAATGAAGAGCTCCGAAGATGCCGGTGCTTGACTGTGAGCAAGAGGGAACCGACAGAACCCGACGAGAGATGGGACTCCCAGAGCTCCCATTGGGAGCGATTGCGGCTAAGAAGGGTGGCACAATAATCGAGGGGCGCGATCCGATTACGCGCGTGGAGCTGCTCGTCAAGCGATGTCGCCCCTCCTCGTTTCACCAGCTGTTTGGGTCATTGACATCGACCAGAGGAGAGATGATGTCGAGCCGATTTCCAGTCGGAGTTCTGTTAGGAACTGCAATGCCATCGGACGACCGGAACTTCAAGGTTCTATGAAACCCAATAGCGTTAGACCATCACCAAGAGCTCCAAGTCCACCAACAATGAAAACCATGGAAGGCAGCGGGCCGCGCGCACTGCTGGCGCATGCGTTCGGGCGACGCCTGATCGATGGTGTGGACGAGTGGCGCGGCGTCGCGAGCGTCGTGCGCTCGTCGTTCCTGCTTCTCTACAGTGAGTTGAAGCGCCAGCACAAGCAGCTCAGTCGCGTACCAGCACAAGCGCCGCCCGCACCGCACGCGTGCGACGCGTCGGAGCTCCTACGCGAGCAGCTCTTGCTCGTACGCGAGGAGCTACAGCTCATGCAGACGGAACTACAGCAAGTCCGTGCGGCGCAGGCAACGCAGCAGCAACAGCAGCAGACACCGGCAACGTGTAGCTGTGGGACTGCCAAGGCAAAGGAGCACGAGCGTCTGGTGGTGCTGCTGCGGCAATACGCGCGTGTGTACGCCGCGCGCCACGAGAAATTACGCCGCCGTGTCGGAAAGCTGCAGTTGCGACTGATGCGCACACGACGTGCCCAGCAAGAGTGCGAAGAGATCGTCGTGCGCGCGGCCGAGCAGCACACGCGGCGGCTCCAGCGAGCGCAGCAACAACTCAACCAGCAAGCTGCGCAGTACGACGCGGTGCGGCACGAGCTCGCACATGTCGTCACGTCCAAGCTCAAGACACTCGAGATCCACGTCATGGCAACGCAACGCGCCGTCAAGCGGCTGTACCATCAGCAGCAGCAGTTGCAGCGAGAAGTCCCCTGGGGAGGAGGGGTCCAGGGGCGTGCGATCGAAAAGGAAGCAGAACAGGAACTGGTTGGTGAAAACAAAACGACAACGTACGATCTGCCAGCTGAGGTGGAAACGCGACGCTCCTTCTGTGGTGACGGCGAAACAATGCACGAGCACGCGACGGGTCGTCGGGACGATCTGGAACGGGCCGTTGAGCGAATCACGCCTCTCACGTTCAACCCACGCGACGACGACGACAACCAGAACCGCAACCACGACCACGACGAGCAGCACGACGCAGATGAAGACAACGACGCATTCGTATCGATTCGTCACGTTCCACGGTCATCGGCGCACGCGTCGCTGCGGCTGCGGTACCACCGCGAGCGCGCACGGCAGCGTCGACGGCTCGACCGCCTCCGCCTCGTTCCCGCTAGCACCCTTGGTAATACCGGAGACCCACGGCCCACAATTAGCCCGCACGAAGCAGAAAGAGATCTTCCCGTGCCGGCAGCTCGCTCTGCGCCTCGCGGGTCGTGAGCGCATTGTACGCTGCCTCCATCGTGACGATTGCGTCGCGCAGGAGGACGCCTGCCGCGAGCATCTCGACGATGCGCAGGCGAACGGCCTGCCAGAGCAAGGCGTCGTGCTGCTTGGTGGATGCCTTGTCGCGCTGCGCCGACACGGAACTGGCCACAGCGACTGCAACGCACGCGAGCACATCGTCCGATTCAGCTTCAAATGGGCTCTCGAAGAGCGCGTGGTCGCTCTCCATCGTGTCGGTCGCGTCGGCGGTGGCGGCAGCCGTGGCGTTGTCTCTATCGCCAGTGAGCACCGCGAAACACGCGGTGGGGAACACCACGAGCGACCGGATCGACGCCACGCGGATAGCGGCGACGGACGCTACGACGGTTTGTTCTTGACGCTGTTGAGCTTCATCGTCAGCCAGTTCACGGGCGGTACTAGCGTCGGACGTGAACGCATAGAGTTCCAGCGAGGCGCCGTCGCGCGAGAGCCGCAGCTGCCGCATCGGATCGGCGCGGCGTTTCGTCGTGGACGACGACACGGAGCGTACCCACTGGCCGCGCTGCAGCACCTTAAGCGCATCGGTGCAGTACTGTTGCGCGTGCGCAACACGCTGCTGGAACGACTGTGGCGTTGGTGTGTCCCGGGGCGTGGCCGCTTCAGTGTCGCCAGACGGTAGTGCGACTTGCAAGAGCTCCTGAGACGTAAAGTAAACAGACCAGTCAGTCTCGATATCGCACACAAGGCAGAAGGCTCACGCCTTCGAGACCTACGAAGAAGAGCTCTTGCGCCTTGCGTGGATGGAGCGGCAGGCGCATCGTGGCTTCGTGGTCGCGCTGGTTTTCTTCGTCCATTATTGTGGTCGTTGTGGTCTGCCGGTTCTGTCGCGTCGTGGCGTCCCCTCATCCGTTTCTCACAGCGACGCTTCGCCGCACTGACGAGTTTTTAGACGGAAACGACGATCCATCCACCGAGTGCAGCATGGCCAAGGAGACCAAAGAGGACGAGCCGACGCTCGAGTCGCTCGAGCCCATTCGCGAGAGCATCCGGTAAGCGCACGCTCGGCTGGGGTTGCCGCAGTCGTGCCGTGTCTCATGTCGTCGTGCGTATGCGCAGTCGCCTCTGTGCGCAAGACCAGTTCACGTGGGAGGAGTCCTGGAAGGTCGGGTCTCGGCGCCACTCACTCTCGCTCTCGCTGTTGTGGCGAAATCTCACTCGCTCGCTCTCTGTGTAGTCGGTCTTGTCGCACGTGAACCAAGCGCGGCGTGGACTGCTGCTCCCCGACGTCTTCCAGCAAACGCTCGAGCTCAATGACATTCGCCTCACCAAGAAGGCGTTGCAGTCTGTTGTCGAGCAGTTCCAGCTGTCCAACGGAGCGGTCCAGGCCCACAAGTTTCTTCACTGGATCAACCTCAGCAAGCCGAGCGACCACGTCGATCCCGAGCTCGCGTTCGCGCGGCTGCCACAGCCGTTCCGACGCATTGTCAAGGTGCTCGAGCGCGACATTCTCGACGCGGCGTGGGAACAAATCCAGCGCACGAGTGCCAAGTACAAGGCCGAGACGTCGGCAGCGTTGTCGGCGCGGTCCGCGCGCTCGAGCGTGCTGCTCACGCACGCGCCCGAGGAAGCAGCGGCGCTGCAAGACGACTATGCAGCGGCCAAGAAGCGGTGCTGCAAGGCTTCTGGAGACGTGCCGGCGCCGACGTCGGGTACGTCTGGATCGGTTGTGCTCCTCCACGTCCATCGCGCCTTGCCATTTTGTGCGCTTGGCTGGGCCGAGACAGGAGACGATCCCTGCTTGACACTGCAACTTGTTCACACGACGAGTCGCCGGTCACTCGCGTCGATTCGAGTCGAGCTGCCCGTTGCGTCCGTCGCGGCCGTGGCGTCAACGGCAGAGAACCCCACGCACACGAGGCTGCAGCTCATGACGGCGAGCGCACTTGTCTCCCGGCCACGAGCTGACGTGGAACCGTCTTCGGACGTTGAACGGCTGGTACTGGCGATTCACGTTCGTCGCGTGGTCGCCACAGCCGACGCGACCGTCAGCACGGAAGACCACACGCTCTTGTACGAATTCAGGATCTCATCTTCGCAAACGACGGCGCATCTTCTTTCAGCCCTCGCCTTCTCAAACGTGAACGAGACCGTTACGACACTGGCGCTTTCGAGCGACGCATCGCTTCTCGCTGTGGCCACCAACACGTGCGAGACGAGCGTCTACAGCGTGCCGGCACCCGCACCAGCCGAAGCTGCCGACGTGGAAACGGCTGTGTCGTCGCCACTGCCGGCACTCTCCCTCGTGACCAAGCTTTCCACGGGTGCACCCGCGACTGCCGTCTACTTCCTCGCCCCGCCCATCGTCGACACGCCCACACGGCCTTCTTCTGGCACGCTTCCACCGTACGGCATTGCGTTGGTCGCAGGTAAATCGCTCGTCAAGTATCAGCTTCCGCTGAGCACCGACAATGCATCCACTCCGGTGGCCGTGGCGACATGGCCGCATCTCACGTCGATCACGAGTTCTTCGGTCGACTCGACGAGTCAGTTTGTCACGGTCGGACTTGCCGATGGCCTGGTAATCGTGTGGGACCTGCTTGCCGACCGCGACTACGTAATGCTCACGTCTCCTTCACCACCGTCTCAACCCGCTTCTGCCGGCGATACGGTCGACGTTGCGCTCTTCTGCGGAAATCAATTCGTCGTCTCGCTCTTGCTCGCGTCGCAGCGACTCGTCTTCCACGACATTGCGAACCGCGCCGCACCAGCGTTGATTCGTGTGGTGACTCCGCCTGCGCCTTCGAACAATGCAGCGAGTGCTGCCGTGGAACAGGTTCGCTTCGTCTCGCTGTCGCTGCAGACGTCGTGGCTGGACGTCCCCGTCGCAATGGTCGCGTACTCGAATGGCTACGCCATGCTGTACGACGTCCGGAATGGCGAAGCCATGGGCAGCGTTCGAATCGCCAAAACGGCGCTCGACGGTTCGACTCACGTGGTCGCACCGGCCAACAGCGCCGTCCTCGTCTTGACACCGGCACCAGCTGTCTTTGACTGGGTCGATTTGCTGACGACAGCGTTTCCGTCGCTTCTCACCGTCTTGAAGGCGAAATGCTTGGAGCCTTCGGTCGACAATGTCAAGCGCGTGTTCATCGCGAGCGTCGATGTGAGCAGCGGTGGTCTCTTTGGCGATCGTGTGTCGCTCTCGATCGGCCCGAAGCCCTCGCTTCACTCGATGCTGCTGGCCAGCGCCGGCTCCAGTCACTCGACCACGGCCCGGACGACAGCGGGGGAGCTTCTGTCGGGGTCGAAAAGCTCGTCGAGCTTGTCACAAGCTGTCTCCAACACCGACAGTCGTACCTCACTGGCGACGACGGTCAGCGGGACGGCGATCGCAACCCCGCAAGAGCACGAGACGCCGCCGGGTCTTCTCGAGTGTGCTTCATATCCGTACAAACCCACCATCAGCGCGCTGTTCGACTGTTTCTGCCACGAAGAAATCCACACCAGCAGCTCGCCTGGGGAGGCCAAACTGCATCGCAGGCGGAACGAACTGCTCAAGATCCTCACGGCGGCGTGGTGAATTTCTCGGATCCTACAATTCTCATTCACGCACACACAAACCCACGCGACGTGCGTCGCGAAACCTCCAACATCGCACACTGCTACATAATCCCAATTTACCTGTATCAACTTGCCGCTAGCTTCCACATCTTGAGGGCCTTCAGAGGGCGCTTGGGTACCTTGCGGTAATACGCCGGTTGTGAGGAGAGCGACCCAAGCAAAATGGACATGGCCGATGCACGGCTCGTGGATGTGACCACGTCGGCTTCGTGCTGCTGCTGCTGGCTGCGACTACTGCTGCGATCCACTTTCTCCAGTTCGCCCATGGCCACCAGCTGAGCGATCGCCGAGGTGATAGCGTTGAGCGACAGGTCGCTGCTACAACCAACTTCGCTGTCGGTGAGCACACCATCGACAATCTCCGTGATGGCAAACTCGCGCCGCAAGTCGATCTTGGACAGAATGACCTTGGAGATTTCGTCGATCAGACGCTGCATGGCCGGCGCGGCCAACTGGAATGCCGTGTCCCTTACTTTCAGGGCCTCGGCCTGCGGGTCAATCTGCTCGCCCGTGATCTTGTTGGTCGTCAGTGGCGACACGTACATGCAGCTCCGCTTGTATTGGTCATCGCGATGGTACATCACACCTTCGTACTCGAACGAAAGCGTCGACGAGTCGGACGTATAAGTCTTGCGTAGCTGCCCCGTGCTCGCGTACAGCAGCTCCGAGTAGCTCAGCTTCCCGCGCTTGGACCGGACGGATGCACCACCTGTAGAACTTGAGCCGCCCACTTGACCGGGCATCGGGTACCAGTTCTGAGAACTGGGTAGCGGGGATGCGTCGACTGGTTCTTGGTCTTCTTCTTGCGGCAGCGCACAGCTCGCTCGAGACGGATCCCAGTGGTTCATTGAGCAATACCACTTGTCTGGCAGCGTCGACGACTTGATGTGGGCAGGCAGCTTTCGCCACTTGAGGCATTTCTCACACTGTGCCCACTCCAGCACGACGCTCTTGACACCTGGCAGCGCTACCTTTGCGCCTCGTCCATCCTCTGCCGCATTCTGGGAAGAGACACCTGTGGTTCCACCCAATCCTCCAGCAGCTGCGCTAGTTGCTCCCACCACATGCGCCGTCGGCGTCGAGCTTTTCGCGCTATTCTTGCTGGGTTTGATGGCCGCTGGCTTCTGGATGATTTCGATGTGGTTTACCGTCGCTGTTGCTGCGCCTGCGTCTTGGTCGGGTCCACGTTGCCGCTTTGCTGGCCGCGTCGAACTCGGTTTCTTCGATTGGCTCTTGGACAAGTACGCCTCGACGTCAGGCGGGTTCGCTGCCGAGCAGCTCGCCAATTCAGGCGCCCAGGTATTCAAGTTGCAATACCACGCCGATGGCAGCGCGTTGGCACTGGATGGCACCACGCGCCACTTGCCGCACTGCTTGTTCTCGCACTGCACCCAGTTTACTTCGCCGTATTTCTCCCTCAACTTCAGCTTCAACTTGCGTTTCTTCGAGTCCTTGTCCGCTTTCTTGACCACCTTCCCAGCCGCATTCTTGTCCTTCTCCGCAGCTCCACCTTCGGCATCCCCTGCTGATGGAGGTTCAGGCGCACTAACTTGCTTCGTGAGCTTGGTCTTTTTCGGCACGGGCGTCGCCACGTCGCCAATAGCGCTCATGGACCTCTTGGATGATTTGCTCTTCTTCGTCTCTACGACTTCCTCAGGAACATCACACGATGCAAACGCCTTGTTCCACGTGTTCATCTTGCAGTACCACGTCTCCGGCATCGAGTCGAGGTCGATCTCCTTGGCGACCGTGCGCCACTTTTTGCAGTCGTCGCACTGGACCCACTTGGCCTCGTCTTTCTGCTGGCCCTCGCCCATGTCCTCGTGGTCTTCAGGGCCACGCTGCTTCGACGCATCCTCGGCCTTGCCGCCCTTCCGCTTCTTCTTGCTCTTCTTCGATCGACTAGACCCGCCCGACTTCTCCTTCACCACGTCCTCTGGCACCGACCGACTCGAGTTTCGAGCTTTCACTGATTGGGAACCGCTCCCGCTCCCACTGTCATCATCGAGTTCACCGTCTTCCCCGTCGCCACCCATCCCAGACATCGCAACTTCCGGGATTTTGACAGTCAGGTGTTCGTGCTTCTCGTCCGTGCGTTGCTCGTCGTGCCGGTCTGTCCTCTCAGATTTTGCTGGCGATTCCATCGCCTCAGGCGCCTCATCCGTTTCACCGACTTCGATCGAATTGGCATGGTGCTCGTCACGGTGTTCTAATGTTTCACGTGGTCTCACAACTTCTTCCGGACCGCGCTTGCTTGGCGAGTGCCCAGTGTCGACATCTTCCATTTCCTGGCCATGATGTTCGGCCTTGACGCGGTCTGGCGTGTCCTTTGCCGGGACTGCATCCACATCTGCTTGCACACGATCCGAGTCCACAGCGGCTTCCGTTGAAACGGCATCTTGCACGGCTGTCGAGACAACCGGCTCGTCTCGCTCTGGGGCTGGTAAGGATACCGCTTCGTTCTCCTTCTTCACAGGCACGAGGTCCAACGCTGCGGCCCTCGCTTCATCTCTATCGTCTTCCGATGCCGTACTGGCCGTCTTGACACGATTCTCGTCGTCGTCGTTGCCTGCTTCGTCTTCACTGCGTCGCTCGACCTTCGTAACGCTGCTGCCGCTTTTCGATGATTTTTTCTTCTCGCTCTTTTTCGCAGCGTCCTCTTTCTCGCTGGTCTCGCCATCTCCACTCGGCTTGCCGCTGCGCTCCTTCTTCTTTTCCTTCTCCTTCTTGCGCTTCTTTTTCTTCTTCTTCTTGTCTTTCTTGTCCTTCTTGTCCTTCTTCTTACTGGCGCCTGTGTCACCGGTGGCCGATGTCTCGGACCGCGCGTCGTCGTCGTTCTCTTCTGTCCGTGGGGATGATGCCGCGACCGATAGCGCCGTGTCATGGTCGTCGGTCGTGGTCACGACACGACTGACCGCTGGCACCGCCTTGACCATGGCCATGCCTGATACCGGCACTTCCTTCTCCTCGCCTTCTTCGACTTCTCCCTCTTCCTCTCCCTCTTGCACTTCACCTTCCTCGGCTTCCTCGGCCTCGGCCGCCTCTGCTTTGGCCGCCTGCTCTTCTTCTGCCTGGGGCGGCAGCGTGCCGTCGTGCTTGGGGCAAATGATGCGCTTCCCCGGCAGTGCCACGACGCCGCTGCGCGGCAAACAGCTCGTGTGGTACGCGACAGGGCAGCGCGTACAGCGCACGGGTTCTTTCTTCGCGCCCGACTGCTCGCACGCGGCGCACGTGTGGAGCGGACAGATGAACCGCGAGCCGGCAATGCGTGCCAGCGGCAATTTCGCAATGCAGTCCTGATGGTAGTACTTCCCACACGACAACGCGCGGCATTTGACCACGGCACGCATGCCGGCAGTCGTACTATTCGTATCCGTTGTGTCCTCCCCGACAGCAGTGCTGGCACTGCCGTCGCCTGTGTCGTTGGTCGCGACGAGCCCGCGCTGCTTGCAGTGGAAACAGACGTGCCGGCCCGTGGCACAACTCGGGCACTTCCACGCGTCCCGTGCCGTCACGGCATCGTCAGTCGAGAGCGAGAGACACGCGACGTGAAACGCCGAGACGCACGAGCCCGTGCAGACCACGAGGTCGCCGCCTTCGCGCTCGCAGACGCCGCACATGTGGTCGGGCTTGGCGCTGCCGGCAGTCGCCGTCGTCGGGCTCTTGGCCGTCGGCACCGGCGGTGCTGCTTTCTCGGTGGTGGATTTCGTACTCTCGCGACTGCTCTGCTGCTGCTGCTGTTGGTGTTGCTGGAGCTTCTTGCGGTGCTGCTTTGTAATGAGCACGGCGTCGTCGGAGCTCGCACTTGAGCTGCTTTCGTACGACGCTGCGTCCGCATGCGCATCGCTACTGCCGCGGGTCGCCATCTACGTCGCTTTGTCTGTCGAATGCGCCACCTCTTAATCCACCAAAACGCCTGTGGATCGAGAGATCGCGCCGCGAAGAAGCCGCCTCGGCGCGGTCCCGCTCGCTTTCGTCTTGGAGGAATGGGAAACTATCGGGGGGAAACACGGCCCTCCACGGACAAGGGCACTAATACCCCGTTCAAACCACCAATCCCCGAGAGAGTGACTACTGATCCATGGTGTGGACTACACAATGACTACCTGGTAGTCGCTGCATGGCCCATAGCGCATGCACCACACAGTCCCACGACCACGAAGAGCTCCAAACAGAAGACAATCGCAATGCTGTCGATGATCGCTGCCCGTGCGACGGCGCTGCGCGTGACGGCGGCCCCGTCGGGCGCCCGTGGTATCTACGTGCAGGTGCGCAACAGCCAGGACGCCGAGCGCGTCGCGAGCCGCGTGCACGGCGTCATGAGCGAAGACGGCGTGTTCAAGTCGCTGCAGCTCAAGCGCTTCCACGAGAAGGGCACGACGCGCCGCAAGCGCAAGGTCGAGGAGCAGACCATCCGCCACGCAAACCGACGAATTGGATCCATGATCGACTTTATCCTCAAGCGCAAGAAGTCGTACGTACTGGAGCTTGTTCGTGGCAGGTCTTTTTGTGGCATGGCATGCCACTATGGGGTCTCGCGGACTGACACGCAATGTGGTGTGCTGGTGCTCTGTTCTGCAGGGGATTCTAAATGCAGCCACGGTGTATCCCTCCTCGCGTGTATGGCTGTCGGTGCATGAGGCCAAGGTAGAACGACGTGTCGGTATGGATTAATTGGCACTGTAATCGACATCACCACACAGTGGAGAGAAACAAAAAGTGCTGGAGAACGGTGCGATCGTGTGTTTTGTGGTACTGCGAGAACAAGGAACAAGAAAGCAAACGAACGACGCGAAGCAATCTTCTACGCGAGCCACGTCTTGATGTTGGCGATCTGGGCGAGCACAGCGCTCTTGCTCGTGCCGCCCGTGACGTTCTTGCGCTCGACGCTCGCATCAAAGTCCCACACGCCCATCACGTCCTCGGTGAACTGCGGGTGGAGCGAGCGTAGCTCTTCGAACGTGAGCTCGTTCAGCGCCTTGTGCTTGTCTTCGGCAAGCCGCACGGCCGCACCGGCGACGTGGTGGGTCTCGCGGAACGGCACACCCTTGCGCACGAGGTACTCGGCCAAGTCGGTCGCGAGCATCTCCGTGACCAGGAACGACCGCATCTTGTCACCGTGTGGCGTCATCGTGGCCAACACGCCCGTAGCAATTTGCACACAGTCCATGATCGTGTCGATCACGTAGAACAGCGCTTCCTTGTCTTCTTGAAGATCCTTGTTGTACGACCGCGGGAGGCCCTTGAGCGTCACGAGGAAGCCGTTGAGCCGGCCAATGACCGCCCCCGACTTGCCACGCAGCAGTTCGAGTGCGTCCGGGTTCTTCTTCTGCGGCATGAGACTACTGCCCGTGCTGTACGCGTCCGCCATGGTCACGAATTTCTATCGGATCAAAAAGAAGCCGTCAGGGTCGTGTCGCTTATTTATTGCAGGGCATGCGCATACAACGTACCAGCGTGTTGTAGATGATGAGGTCTTCCGAGAGCTGCGAGAAGTGGACCATGAGCATCGAGGCCCAAAAGAGAAACTCGGCGATAAAGTCGCGGTCGCACACAGCATCGAGGCTGTTGGGCGTGACGTTGCTAAAGCCCAGCGCCTGGGCGAGCGCTTCGCGGTCGAGCCCAAACGAGTTGCCAGCGAGCGCACCGCTACCGAGCGGTAGTACATCCACGCGCTTCGTGAGGTCCGTGAGCCGGTCGGCGTCACGAAGCAGTGCCGTGACGTGGGACAGCACCCAGTGCGAGAAGCGAATGGGCTGCGCCGGCTGCAAGTGCGTAAAGCCCGGGAGCAGCAGCTCGACGTGGGTCTCGGCGAGCTGCGTGGCCGCGCCAATGAGTTCCTTGAGCGCGTCCTCAATGGTCGCGATCGCCGACTTCATGTAGATGCGCACGTCCGTCGCGACTTGGTCGTTGCGGCTGCGGCCCGTGTGGAGCTTGCCGCCGACGGCACCAATGAGCTCGGTGAGCCGGCGCTCGTTGGCCGTGTGGATGTCCTCGTCGCCTTCCTTGATCACAAACGACTTGCTCGCCCACTCGCCCTTGACGGCCTCGAGCCCCGCGACAATCTCCGTGGCTTCGTCGGCCGTGAGCACGCCACTGCGCTGCAGCGCCTGTGCGTACGCCTGCGAGCCATCGAGGTCGGCGCGCCACATGCGCTGGTCGACCGAGAGCGACTCGTTGAACTTGTCCATGATCGGGTCGACCTTGCCGCGGAAGCGACCGCCCCAGAGCTTCTTCTCTTCCTTGGCAGGTGCGGTGCTCATGGTGGTGAGTTGTGTGTAGTAACTGTGGTGATGACGCGGTGGCGAAAGCTGCGGAATGGAAATGGTGGCAACGCTGGCAACGGAGGATGGCTCACGGCGTTGTGCAATCACCCTTGAGGATCCATTCGTGCGAAGAGATCTAAACCATATTGTATTGACATAGGATATATTCGATCCCACAAAAATCAGCGTACGAATCTATTTTGAGTTGGATCTGTATCAAACAGGGATTATGCACCGGTGTATAGTATTGAGTACCTAATCTACTGGTTTAAGTGAATATGGGCACACAACGCACTTGCCCTGTCGCTTGTGAGGCGGCAGATTCTTGTGGGCTGGGCGCGGAGTGGGGTACAATTAAACCGGTACACCTACCGGTAAACGTAACCAGGGGGTACGGTTGGTCTCCCATTCGAACGGCCACATTTTGGCGCCACCACAATACTGTACGGTTGGTCTCCCATTCGAACGGCCACATTTTGGCCAGGGTTCGTGAAAACCCAGTTTTTATCACCTGCGTGGGTGGGTGATTTTACATCGGTGGGTTTTGGATTTTGGGTGTTGGGTTCTATGGGTGGACCGGAAAACCTAATTTAG
>JAADXQ010000438.1:0-12895 GCA_023337915.1 Pythium angustatum | reverse complement strand
GCCGACAGCAAGTTGAGCACGTAACCAATCGCGCTGGCCGTCGTCGCCGTCGTCGCACCAGCGTTCACGACGATCGGCTGCACGTGACCAGACTGGTACGCCGCCACGATCTCGTCCGTTGCGACACGCGGCACGCATGCCATGAGCGCGAGCACGAGCTGCGTCGGCACCATCTTGGGCATGGCGACAGGCATAGCCGCGAGCCAGTGGACAATCTTCTGGCACCACGCCGCAAACGAGTACTGGCCGTCCGATGGCAGTGCGTGCTGGCGACGTAGCTTGTTCGCGAGCGTCTGCGACGCAAAGAAGAGCACGGGAATGGTGGCTTGGAGCTGGTCGGGCTGCTGCTGCAACTGCGCAAAGTAGCGGTCGAGCAACGCCACGGCCACGTGGAAAGCGTCGGGCGTGACCTGGAACGCACGCAAGTACGCATCCGCGGCCCGTACTTGGTCAGGCTGTAGGTGCTGTTGGTAAAGCACTTGCAGCGCGGCGAGCACGGTCGCTTCAACGGACTCGGTGCTGGGCGTCGCCATCGTGAAGCCACGTGGGATTTCGGGTCGTTGCGCGGCTTGTACGGAGCGGTAGCACGTCCGCAGGCCACCAATCGATAGAGGACGATCACGCGGAGGAGATTATCTAGCTCTGTGCGTTGAGGGACCAGTGTACGGTGCACGGCGGGCCTGCAAACACAACGACTTGGATGCGGCGTGGACGTGCGTTTCCCCCGTCTCCTTTTTCCCTCAATGAAAGGCACTGGGCAACGAGGAAAGGAAACCAAAGGGGGCGAGGGGGGCTCGCTAAGTGCGATTTGCTCAAGTACGCTCGTGGCTGCGAACTTAATGGACGGATAACATCCTGGAAAATTTATAAATCTCTTTCAATTGTGAATGTACTCAGATATGGACGCAGACTCAGACTCTCAACGGCATCTTTCGCGCTTCAATTGGGTGGGTTGCGTCGCGAGCCGCGCACGCGGTCCCAAGGGAGATGTGTTGAGTTGCTCGAAGCCCGCTCGTTCTTGCGCGCTTGTCTTGAGTGGGTCAAGACTCTTGACCCACTCGCGCCCTTGCGAAGTGACCGTGACATTCGAGAAAGTCCGACAGCCTCGACTTTAGCTCACCTCGTAGCGGAATAAGAAACGATGGAGCTGCCCGTGCGCGAGTCCCGCGTGGCGTCGATTGCTGGGCCCGAGCGGCTCGCGTACCGTCGCAAAGTGTGCATCGTCGGACCCAGTGGCTCGGGCAAGACGACGTTCGCCAAGTCCATCAAGGCGCGCGCGCCGTCGCTTGAGCTTGAAGCAGACCGTACGTTGGGCGTCCAGCTCCTCCCGCTCACGTTCGAGCAAGCCGAGACTGCGACGAGCGTGACCGAGTTTGAGATTACGTTGTGGGATTTTGGCGGACAAGACGTGTACCAGTCGGCCCACTCGGTGTTCTTCTCGAAGGAAGCGCTCTATGTGCTCTGCGTCGACGTACAGGTGTACGCGACCTCGTTGGACGAGATCGCCGGCATGTCGCTGCGCCAGGGCGAGGCCGCACAGAGCCGCTTCATGACACGCAATGTGTTCAGCTGGCTGCGGCTCATCTTCTCGCGGGACCCGAGCGCTGAAGTGCTCGTGGTCGGCACCAAGACCGATCTGTTGGTCGACGACAAGGCGCTTGAGCGCGTCTGGCGCGACCTGCGGCTCCAGCTCAGCGAGTGGAAGCGCCACTTTGTCGAGGACGTGGAGACCGAGCTGCGCATCGCCGAAGAGAACGGCACGGCTGTGGACGCGTCCTCGCGCCGCACGACGACGCTATCGATCCATCACACGTACAGCGGCAGCGCACACCACGCAAGCTCGTTTGGCGATCTGCGTGAAAAGGTAAACGCCATTTCGTTCGACGAGTGGGTGCCCGTGAGCTGCAAAGATCAGGCGTCAGTCGAGAGCGCACGCGACGCGCTCGAAGCCAAGGTTGCGGCAAGCGATCGCAACGTCGATATGTCTGGACGCAACGCACAGGTGCTCGAGCTGATTGCTAAGCGCCGCGCTGCTGCGCAGAAGCTGCCGCAGGCGAGGGACCGCATCGAAAGCATGATCGTTCCGGTGCACGCACTCTTTCGGCTCATGCAGTCGGTCGACGGTGTCGAGTACGAGGACTGCTCCGACGTCCTGCGCACGCTACACATGCTGGGTGAGGTTGCGTGGTTTGAGACCGAGAACTCTGGGTCGTCGCTCAAGGATTACGTGATCTTGGACACACGGCTCGTGATCAACTTGATGCGCGAAGCGCTGAACCACGAGCTGTCGGACACGGCGGGCGACTTGTCGATCACGCACTTTGAAGAAGGTCGCGTGAAGCACGAAGTGCTGGGCTCGTTCCCGCTATGGCGCGACCTCGACGACGAGCTCATGCACGCTTTCAAGCTGCTGCTCCAATACTTCCAGCTCGCCTACCCGGCCAACGACCAGGAGGTCGATTTTGACTCGGATCTAATCGTGCCGGCGTACTGGAAAGTACGCAAGCCCGCCGTCGACAAGCGGCTCCTCGAGCAGCGGTCGACAATGGCGCGTAAGGGCGTGGTTGCGGTCTCCAGCCTTTGCTGGGAGTACGAGCTCTCGGCCGAGCTCTCGGAGACCGTGTTTGAGCAGTTTGCGGTGCAGAGCAACACCTCGCTCTTCCATCGTTCAGTATGGCCCAACTGCATCGAGTCGTTTGTGGAGAGCGAGTTTGCGTCGCGGATCGCGATCTCGCCGGGCGAGATGAACCGCGACGTGATATGCATTGAAGTCGCCGTTGAGAACGTCGAGGTGGGTTGGCAGTACCTGCGGTACTGGGCCATGACGCTCGAGAAAGTCCTCGATAACTACCCGGGTTTGAGCGTGTCTCGGTACATTGTAGACGCGTCGGGCGACCGCCATCGACTGTCGGAGGCCACGAGTGCACTGCAAAGCGCCGTGTCGGCGGGCAGCGACGAAGAGCAAGTGCGGCGTGCGATGCCCTGGCTTCCGCCGGACCTCAACTGGTACATCGAAAAAGCGTGGCAGCACCCAGGCAAACTACAGCAACTCCAGATGCGCGACCTCGTGAAGCAAACTGTGAGCCGCCTAGACGTGCTGCAGAAGCTGGTCATCGCGGGCGACACGCACCGCAAATACCCGGCACTGTGGACGCTCGAGTACGACGAGGCGTCCAAAACCATCGTGCTTCAGATGCTTAGCGATCTCTCTGGCACGTGCTTCCACACACCGATCCAGATTTCGGTACCCCCGCAGTTCCTCGACAAGTACGGCTCCTGGCTACAGGTGGGTGCACAATTGTGTTGGGTAGAGCGCTCACGCAATGACTACAGGCGAGAGACTAACGTGATGGGAACTTCTCTCGGTTTGTATGTAGAACGGTCTCTGGGTGTGTTCCAACGTCGTGCCCGAAGTGGTCTCCCTGGGGATCGTGCAAAAGGTTATCGGCTGGGTCTCGCCAGGTCCGTTCTCTACTGTTCACAGTTGTGTTCATCCCTATCGACAAGCGATTAACGTGTGCATGTTGTGTCTTTGTGTAACCACAGTCATTGAAAGCAAGGTCGCGGAAGCCAAGGCCGTGCACAGTCTCATCCAGAACCTCGATCTCTCGCCGTCGCAGGGGTTCAACTCGCGGGACAGCAGTGCGAACGCGCTCTCGCCGCGTGGCACCATGGCGCTGCTACGCGACATCCTCAAGATGTACGATGGCAACATTGACGAGCTCACGATCTGCGACTTGTGCAATCTCGAGTGCGCGGCGACGGCGGACGGGTACTACATCTGGGCACACCGCCACGAGATCATGTCCATGGGCGACCAGCTCACGCCGTGCGACCGCGACGACTTCAAGGTTAATAGCGTCGTCGCTCAAACGCCACCGTCTAATCAGGCAGAACACAACGCGCCCCACACGCAGCAGCCCAGTGTGCTGTCGTCGCCCACGAGCTCACCGCAGACTTCACCGCGCACGAAGGACTCGTCGTCGCCGTCGTCTTCATCGCTCTCGCTGGCGAGCTCGCCGTCGTCCAAGTTTCTACCACTGAGCTTGACATTCGAGTGCGCTAGCGGACTTAACGAGTGGGACTGGCGGCGCACGTACTGCAAGTGGCAGCTGCTCTACGGCGAGAGCAAGACGCCACTCGCGGTCGGCGTCACGGGTCAGCACACCGACTTCTCGTCGCCCCCAAACTGGAAGACGTCGTCTCCTTCGTTTACGCTGTCGTGCATCGTGTCCGTGGACATGCTACGCGAGTGTCGCCTCGCCGTACGGCTCAAGCGGCCGAGCCGCTTCGTTGTCACCACCAAGTACGTTGCTGTGTGCCGTGGCCGCTCGATGCTCGACTTGTTCACTTCACCAACCCTTTTTTTAATTGTACGTAGGCTCATTGGCGAGGGCTCTGTGAACCTGCGGGATTTCATTTGCGACGACGACGCTCCGCAACAGTTTGAGTGCAAGCCGATCGAGATTGGTGTGGGTGCCGACGGCTCGATGGTCCGCAGCGTTTCGTGTTCGTTGGCGGCGCTGTAAGTCGAGTCATGCTAGTATACTATCCGCAATACACCTCGTTCCTGGCGTAGTGATATGGACACGTTTGCTCTTCAAGAACGGGCACAGGCGAGAATGCGAGCGACGACCAGGTGTGCAATGTTGTGTCTGGTCAACGTGCGTGCGCATCTCGCAGTCAGGCTTCATATGTTGCTATGATACATTGTAGCAGATGCATTACTACAACTTCAAATTGATGTGTTTGCATTTTCCCTTTCAAACTTTTTGTATCGGATTTGAGAATATATCATGTCTGTGGTTGTCAACAAGAAAGTGAGAACAGTTCCCGTGAGTGATGGTCATGCATCCATCAGAAAATGAGTCATATCGTCTGTGCGACGTTTCGACTGCAGACGTGTGGCTTCCGTGGAGGTCGTCTCCCGCTGCTCGCATTCGCAAATCTCCGTTCTGGACATCACACACACTCATCATGGAAGAAGCTCCCTCGTCTCTTTATCAAGCTCTCGTGGTTTCTACTGCGGCCGTGGGAGTCCTCGTCAGCGAGGAGCTGTTCCCAGCGATCTGCACGTTTCTGCCTGGTCAGCCTACGTGGCTCGTCACGCTCGAGCGAGACCAAAGCCCGGCACTGGACGAACTCAAGCTCACACTCGAAGCCAAGCGCGGCGCCGGCACACCGGGCCTGCTGCCTTACCTCGCGATCCAGCAGCGCGACTTGAGAACGCTTCGACGCCTCTGGGCGCTCCACAAGCAGCAGCAGTTCCGCAAGAAACCCAAGTTCTGGTTCCACTCGGCCATGCACGATGCGGCAGCAAACGGCAACGTGGAGGCGCTAGAGTGGCTGCACGAGAATACCACTGGGCTGGTGTGTGAGCGATCGGCGCTGAGTCTCGCAGTGACCCAGGGCTTCGCCGAGGTCGTGAAGTGGTTCTTGAGTCACTATGGGGAGGTCGATCTCGAAACTGCACAGCGTGCGACAGCCAAGGCGGCCGCAAGTGGCCTCTTCGATATCGTCAAGGCGTTCAACGACTGGCGCCGCGACGTCTGTACACCGCACATTATGGAGTCTGCGGCGGCGAACGGCCACCTCGAGATCGTCCAGTTCCTCCATGAACAGGCACATGGACGTGATGGTTGCACGACCGACGCTGTCGACAGAGCAGCCGAGAACGGCCATGTCGATACGGTCAAGTGGATTCTGTCACATCGAAAGGGAGGGTTTTCAGAGGCGGCGATGCGCGGCGCAGTCGCGAATGGACATCGCAGCGTGGCTCGAGTGTTGTGGGAGAGCCACTGCAAACTCCGCGGTTCCGACGAGACCACAACCAAGCTTATGACGAGCATGCGCGCCGGCGTGTACGATGCGATCCGCAAGAACGACGGCGCGATGCTTCGCTGCGTGTACGAGCTCGTCGGGGGCGCTGCGTTTCCTCGCTACGCGCTGACGTACGCGACAAAATTTGATCTCGATCTCGTCCGCTTCTTGCTCACGACAGCTCGCCCTCGCGAAGATCTTGATGGAGCCCTGAAGGCTGCGATCGGGAGTGCCGACATGATGCAGTACCTGCTCAAACACGACAGCTTCAGCCTGACCATTCTTAGCCGGACACTGGACCTCGCAAAGAGCGCGAAAGCCGAGGACGTCGTCGCGTCTAACATTCTGGCGCTAGAGATCGCAATCGCGCAGAAGCAGAGCACCACGATCGGCGAGACCGCCGTCAAGTGGTTCGATTTTGACTCACCCATCCTCCCCACGACGCCGACAACAAGGATAGCTCCACGTAGCAAACTCAAAGCAACCAGTAGGACCGTGGCACGAGCAGGTGTGCAGCCTCGCCGTCAGGCATTCTTGGCATAGCGCACGCGCACCAGGTCCGGCTACCCAATCCTTAGAGCATTTGTAGCACAACTCTCTATCTTCAAACGTTTATGTGCCATCCTGGACACCAACGGCTTCATCAGTGCATAGAGCATGTGTAGACCAAAGTCATGAGCTACGAGCTGGAAAACAATCGATGCTAGTACGATGGTACGAGTTAGAACAGCGGTGGTGTGAGAGTGGCATTGTAGTTCACGTCGAACTGATGCTCCCAGTGGCAGAAGGGGAACACTGGATCCGTGGGCAACACCGTCTCGGTGTGGACAGCGCCTTGCAGGCCGTTTACGTCACATACCAACCGAGCACAAAAAACACAACGACAATGATCGTGCCGGCGATAGTAGAACACAATGAGCAGGATGACATGATGAATCTACTTCACGGACGCTGCGCATAGGCTGCTACATCGCGACGTAGTGGAGACGCTGGCGGCTAGGCGCTCCTGGCCTTGGGATGCAGTTGCTGGCAGACGACGCTGCGGTTCTATTTGGTACAAGTGGTTATCGAGATTTGGACACGAAATTGAGATCTGGCAAACCGAGAAGACCATCCTCAAGCAAGAAAGAGACACCGTACTCCCTACTGGAGCCACGAATGAGTCAGAATCTCAGGGGAACTCCGAGCCGACAAGAAACTTTGCTGGCAAGGCGCTCGGCACGCCCGAGCTTTCGTTCTCCGTGCCTTTGCTCTGCGTCTCTGAACGCTAGTAGTCGACGTCGTCAATGTGAGCGCGAAGCCATTTGCTCCCGTGTCAATCTCGTGCTTGGTCATCTTCTGAGCGATCGCGATCTGCAGTGCAAGCACGTTCCGTGCGGAAACGTCCTTATCATTCACTGCCTTCGCGCTGATCAACTTCGTTGTCAATACATTGAGGCTGAAGCTCTCGTTTGCGAGTAGATAGTTGACAATCGCGCAGTCTTCGATCCCGCGGCGCAACGCCAAGTCAATGTCTTCACGCGGACGGTGTGTCCTATGCAAAAATCGAAAGACGGCGAGATCGTGGGCCATCTCTGCCGCAATCGAAAGTGTATACCGTGGAAATGCGCTGTCGCCCACGCGTTCATGCAAGTACCGGAGCATGGCAAGATGCTTGTTTCGAATCGCAAGCGGTACACCAGCACGTATACCTTTCGTGAACATGGTCTCCTCTTGCGGTCCGTCGCGACGACCGTGGTCGTCGCGCAGACACTGAAAAACCGCAACGTGGCCATTCGCAACTGCGCCGCGAGTCGCTGCTTGTGTGAAGCATTGTGGTTGACGGCTCAAGATCCACTTGACGACGTGAACGTGGCCGTTCTCGGCGGCCTTGTCGACGGCATCTGATGTACAAACAGCGCGACCTTGCTCGTGAAGAAACGTGACAATGTCGAGATGGCCGTGTTCTGCCGCAAGATCCATCATCTGCGATGTACAAGCGTCGTTGCGCCACTCGTGGAAAGCCTGGAGGACATCAAAATGACCGTTTACGGCCGCCTTGGACATTGCGCGCTGCGCCGCCTCGAGCTCGAATATTGGCAGACGGACCAATAGCCACCGAACGACGTCACCGAAGCCGTGTCTCGCAGCGAGACTCAACGCAGACGGCTCGCACATTGCGCCTGTAGTCGCATGTAGCCACTCGAGCGCCTCCAAGTTCCCCATCGTCGCTGCGTCGTGCATGGCCGACTGGAACCAAAACTGCGGGTTCTTCCGATGCAGCGGCTGCTTGTGAAGGATCCAGAGTCGCTGGAGCGTTCTCATGTTCTTGTGCTGGATCGCGAGAAACGGCAAGAGCCCTGGTGTCGCGACGCGCTGCTTGGCTTCAAGCGTGAGCGCGAGTTCTTCCACGAGGGGACTTTTTTTGCGCTCGAGCTCGGCGCGCCATGTCGGCTCGCCGGGCAGAAACGCACAGATCGCGAGTAACAGTTCGGCGCTCGTAACGACCTGCACGGCCGCACGACTGGCGGTTGTGGTGGTGCTTTCGGTGTCGCAGTGTAGCAGTAGTGGCGGCGTCATTCGTCGGTGCGTTGGTGCCAGCGTGCAAGTGATCGAATGCGGTCATCTTGAGCTGTTTGATTCTGGAAGGATCTGAGATGTGAGAAGAGACCATCACTCGCTGTTTGCCGGAAGGTTTTATTCGGATGTTTGAAGAATCATAACATGAAAAACCTCGCTTTTGCTTGAAATCAGGTCATGCATAGACAGTCCATGTCAGCCAGATCCAAAGACAGGACTGGCAGTCTTGCTGTGCTCAATGACGCTCAATCTGGGGCTCATTCGGTACAGTACTGTACATGAGAGAGAGAAAACAAACGCGTACCACGCTCCTATTCATTGACGCTACTACACACACAGCATATAGTATATCGAACCACAAAAACAGGTGCTCCACCGGCTACGGCTTCCGCGCCGAGCGATGTTTTGGGGAGTGTCGACGCGACCCCGGTGGACTCGTGGTGGCTTTCAACGGGAGAAACCCGCTCGCGATGGGTGTTTGCTGATCGATCAGCTGCTGCAAGCGAATCTGCAGGGCAAACACCGCGGGGTCTAGCGATGCTGACGTGGACGCCGCTTCGGGAGTGTGGACACTGATGGATGCGTCGAGTGCGGCTCGCAGCACGTCCACGCTGAAGACCTGTTGGTCAAGTAGCGACTGGGCACTCTCAGGGGCTTGTTGCGCAGCTGCAGTCACGAGTGACGCATCGATGCCCTCGCAGAACGCACCCACAGCTCGAAGGTACTCCGCGATATCATCACGGCCGGCTAATGAAGCGGTCACGAGGGAGTTGACCGGAAATGCCTCCGGCACAATCTCGAACAGAAACACAGTCATCGCAAACGGCATCGTCGGTAGCATCTGAGGCACGGCCTGGCTGATGCCGGCTCGAAGCGCGCTGTCGTCATGGCCATGGCGGTTCTCCCACATGCACTGAAGCACTTCCAAATGGCTGTTCATGACCGCGCCAAAGCTCGCGTCCTGCGTGAACCCTTCGTCTCGGAGCAGGAGCAACCACTCAATCACATGCAAATGACCGTTTTGTGCAGCGTGATCGATTGCAGCGGTCGTACAACCTTCAACACGGTGCTCGTGAAGGAACACGACGACATCCAAGTGGCCGTTGGCGGCGGCTCCGTCCATCGCCTGCGTCGTGCACCCTTCGGTCGACCATTCATGCAGGATCTGCACGACATCGAGATGGCCATGTTGCGCGGCCGTATCCATCAGTGTCGCCGTGATCTCGGTATGGCAGTCCGGAAAGGTGGCCATCAGCCAGCGGATCACGTCGGCGTGGCCGAGATGCGCCACCGTGGAGATCGTTCCGCGCTGGTACTCGGCCCCGGCAATGTCGCGTAACCACTGAAGCATCTCGACACTGCCAAGTTTTGCGGCATCATCGATCGCTACGGCAAAGCTGAACTTGGCGTGAATCTGGCAGTACTCGTGCGTGGACAATTCCAGGAGCTTCTCGAGTGTATTGAGGTCGAAGTTCTGGATTGCGAGTCGTGGTAGTAGTCCTGTCTCGCCCATCGACTGCTTCGCTTGATCGTTCCGTGAGAGGGACGCGCTGTTGTGGCTGAACGTGCGCTCGTAGTCCACGACCCACAGCGGAGCGCCGCGCTGGAAAGAGCTAGCGAGCGAGAAGAGCGTCGGGTTGGTCAAGACCTGCAGCGCCGCTGGCGAGGTCGTAGCGGCGTTCATGAGAGCGTGTGCGGTGATCTCGTTGTGTGGGAGGCAGTGTGCGCGTTGGACTGTGAGAGTCTCCGACTCGGGAAGCGGGGAAATAAGGCGACTCGCCTTCGGTTGATGACCGTCACTCACGAATCGGGTAATGATACATCAGGCGCGTTCACCGTCAAGTGAGATATTTGGAATATTTGGACCGTCGCCAGTGCCGCTGGAATTGTAACATTACGGTAGTGGTGGCTGGGTCGCAGACGAAAGCTTACCGTGATGCGCGCGCACTCTGCAGCGCCCGTCTTACGGGCCGGAAGGATGGCGTGGTGTTCTCCCTCTCTCCATCTTCGTGGAGTCATATTCGGTGTGATAAGTTACACCGTTGGGAATCCCAACTTGGGATAACCGTAGCTGAGGAGGGTACATCCTCGTCATACATATACATCCAATCCAAAGTTGATATGTTCCCAACCCACATATGATTGGCTATAATTTCTGCTTATTTGAAAACAAGCTTGCCCCAACGTTTTGGCGCGCAGTTTGAAGTCCCTTCATTTTGGAGGCCAAGCACGACGAAAGGGAAACCGGCGCTTCCGCTGAGGCGAACGTGAGAGCGTAACCATGCGAACGGACCTCAACATCATGGTACGTGGCGAGACTAAACGTGTGGTGACCCGCGTCGTCGAAAAGGACTAACACGGTGCGGCGATCGCGTGCACTTAGACGTTCCGCAGCAAGACCAACGCCGTGATCGATCTCGGCAAACGCCTCTGCGTTGCCGACGACGGCCAGTGGAAGGACAAGTGCGAAGCGCTCAAGGAGCTCAAGAGTTTGCTCGCCGAGTACGCGCTCGTTCAGCAGAAAGCGGCGTCCGCTGAGACGTCGGCGCCAACAACCCACGCGCCCGAGCGACTCGAGTTGCTGTTCTCGGCCGAGACGGTACAGGCCCTTACGCAGCCGTTCCGAGCGACTGTACGTTCGTGGTGGAGGACTATAACGTTGCGACTGTGCGCTCGCAGAATCTCATGCAAGAACTCTGTTGCGGATCGATCGTAGGTACTCGACATGCGTTCGACGGTAATGAAGGAAGCGTGCGAAACGTTCGCCCAGTTCGTCTCCACGATCGGACCGGCCAAGTGCAAACTTCTCGTTCGTGACGTATTCCCGTCGCTGCTTGAGGCTCGTGGCAGCTCGAATAAGGTACGCGTGAGCGAGTGCCTGTGTGGTTTTGGGATGAGCTTCGCTCATGACGCTTGTTCGGCGTACAGCTCAACAATACAGCGATCGATGACTGCGTTGAGAGCATTATCAAGGCCAGCCCGAGCCGTCATATCCTCGCACCAATTTTGAGGGAGTACAGCGTCAGCAAGTAAGTCTGATGAGTGGCGCTGCAGCAGGAAACGGTCGTATACGGTTCTCAGCGTTCATCTCACCATTAGGAACCGAGAAACCCGCGAGGGCTGTTTGACGTACACGCACCTCGCACTCACAACTTGGACGCACGCTCACTTGGATGGTTTCAAGACCGAGCTTCAGACCTTCATTGCTACGGGACTACGCGAAGCTTCGCAGAAAGGCCGCGACACAGCCCGAGACTGCTACTGGTCAGTCCTTTCCTTGGCGACGTGCTTTGTATCCATCCGGCTAATTTCTAGTTGTGATTGGCTCTTGCGCTTGTAGGAGGTATGCAGAACTATGGCCGAGTGAAACGTTGAGGTATGTGCTCGAATGTCTGAAAGACTATAGCAATACATTCGCCGAACTGACTTCTGAACGAACACCCGTGCTGTAGTCTCGACAAATTACTCGACATGGCTGTGAAAAAGCATCTGAAACGCCCACGGAAGGACGATGAACCAGCCACTCCTGCGCAGGTCTGTAGGCAAATAGCTTTTTATGCATATGAATTCGGTGCTTACTGCGGTACATGTTGTTGTACCTCCAGGCGATCAAGCGGAGGCAGCTCGCCACGATCACCAACACTGTACCTGGTAGTGCGGTAGCCGCCAAAAGCTTGCAGTTCGGAGATGCCGAACGTAAAAGCGGAATTCCGACTCCTCGTATCAAAGCCGCACGCGAACGCACGAGTAGTGAATCTGCGTCCAGCGTTTTGAAAACTCCAGTCCCTGGAAGTGCGCTTAAAACACCTCTGACGGGATCCCAAAGCCGAACTACTCGTACCCAAGCGCCGTCGACAGCACGACGAAGCCTTATTCCTGCAACTCCAGCATCCAACCGGAAACTCGGATCTCGTGAAAGCTTACTGGTCAGGAAGGTCGCAACGCCTGGTCCGACTTTGCCGTCGAAACGTGTCGCAGCAACTCCGGCCTCGAGACATTTGAAGCAGCAGACCGATAGCCAGAAAGAGAGTTTCATAAAACTCCAGGAGACCTACAGCCTCCTCAAGGCTGAGAATGAAGCGCTGCTAGCTAGGCTCAAGCAAGATGGCACGTATGAGTTACAACTCATGGCTGACGAAGATCACCGATCAACAGTTTTACGATACGAAGACCAGATTCGACAACAAAGAGAAACCATTTCCGGCATTGTGACAGCTCATCAAGCGCTCAACGATCAACTCGAGTCCAAAATGCACGAGATAGAAGACCTCCAAGAGCAGATTCTAAAGGCGGGTACAAATAAATCCCACCCAGACCGTCAACCAGAACAAGACACACTCCGCCAACTGAACGCCCGAAACACGTGCCTTGACAAACGCGTGTCGGAGCAGGAGCAGGAGCTGTCGTCGTTGCGTTCGGTTCGTGAGAGCCAGGCTGAGGCACTGTCTGTGCTGGAAGAAGAGAAGGCGGTGCTGTCGGTGCAAGTCTCGGAGCTGGTGTCGAGCAAGTCTGCTGC
>JAADXQ010000437.1:0-12948 GCA_023337915.1 Pythium angustatum | reverse complement strand
TACAAAAGGTGACCTCCCAGAACAAATATTACCCGATAGTCAAACCAAGATGTTAGACGTTCTCTTAAACTCTGCCAGCCGGTTTCTGGACGGATGGTAATGAACTTGTAATAAACAATAACCGCTCGGATTCGTCGAGACTTGGAAGGCTCTTCTAATAGCTCTGCATCCGCTGATCATCTCAAGAGTCAATAGATGTCCAAACCTTGAGTTCCCATGAAGTTATGAGTCATTTTCTTAAGGGTCGAAATATAGCCCTTAAACTGATCTTTTACGTTAGTATCACATCGCCATGGCCGTGCCGTCGCCCGCGGACGCCGACGCCGCGACTGTGCGCGTGCGGCTCGTGGCCGACATGCTGCAGCAGAAGGCGCGAGAGGTACAGAGCAAAGGCAATGCCGGCGCCGCACAGTCGCTCTCGGAATCGGCCGCCGACCTCGCGCGCGCGGCCACGCTGCTTCAAGAGCTCGCGCGGCTCGTGCATTTGCCACCGCCGCGACTGCGCAGCGACAGCGACGCGTCGCTTTCGTCGGTCACGTCGAACGACGGGAGTACCATTAGCACGTACAGCGGCAGCCTGAGTGCGCCGCCGACGTTCCGCACTGGGCCGCCGCCCGCGAACGCGTCGGTCAAAGATCTCGTCACGAAGCTCAGCCGCGTCGACGCCATGCTGGGCAAGAAAAGCGACGAGATGAAACACAAAGGGAACGAGAATGCGGCCCATGCGCTGCTCCAGTCGGCGCTCGCTGTGCGACTCGCGGCGCAGCACATTGGCGAGCAGCAGCAGCTCACGCGCACGCTCGTGGTCTCGGCACGCGCGTTGCGCGAGCAGCTCCGCGAGCACTGCCGCCTGCTGCTTTCGGACGACGAAGAGATCACAGACGAAACGACGCTGGACGAAGAGCGCACACGGCGAGCGTTGGACACGATCCAGTCGCTGGTAGCAATACGCGACGTGGTACGTACGGTCGCGCCGGCAGCGACCTCGGCCGACGAGATGCGGGACCTCTTCCTCCACTCGGTAGCGACGCCTTCCCAAGCTCCAGACACATCACTATCTCCAGAGGACGCTAACACGACTGATGAAGAGATCCAGCGACTGACAAGTGAGTGTACGAGTCTGCAGCAGCTCCTAGAAGAGACGCAGACCCGTCACGAACGAGAGCTTCGTGACGCCCACGACGATACGGCGCATATCCGGACGCAGTGTGCGGCGCTGGAGAAGGCACTCGAGGAGCTCGAAGCAGAGTACCATGAGCGCCGCGAGCGTGAGTTGGAGCACTTGAATGCACTGCATGAGCGCCAGAAAGGGACGCACGAGGAGCTCAAGAAGCTGTTGCTCGCGAAGGAAGAGGAGGTCAGTGCGCTCAAGGTCCAGACCGACGCGTGGATGAACCAGCTCACGCAGCAGCAAGACACGGCTGCCGAGTTGCAAGCGCAGCGCGAGCAAGACCATCAGTTCCACGATCGCCAGACGGGCGAGCTGCGAGAGCAGCTCCATTCCCGCGACTCGGAACTGCGGACGCTGCGAGACGAGATGCGCGAGCTCCAGCTGCAGCTCGACAGCCGATCGTCGTCGGTTCATGAAGAGGACCACCGTGCTACTACAATCGCACACTTGGAGGCACAGCTCGCAGAAGCGGAGCGCTCGTTGGAAGGAGCGAACGTCCGTGTCCGCGAAGGGGACGCGCGGGTCGCAGAGTTGGAAGCGGCGTTGGCGACGCGTGAACCAGCGACGGAGGTGCTGGCAGGCGAAATGGCAACGCAGGAACTTGCGGCGATGCGCGAAGAGTGTGTGCGTCTGCGCACACAGCTGGAGGAGACGCAAGCGCACCACGAAAACGAACTACGCATCACTCACGACGACATGGAGAGTGTACGGACGCAATGCGTAGCGCTGGAGCAGGCGGTCGAGCAGGCGCGAGAAGCGGAGCGACAGGCAGTGTTGGTCAGCGCGACAGAGGCAGACAAAGCGTCGCGTCGAACAGAAGAGTTCGAGGAGCAAGTGACAAGTCTGCGTCAGGAGCTGGAGGACGAGCGGGCAAAACTCGTATCGTTGAGAGACCGTCATGAGCAGACAAAAGTGGAGCTCGCTGCCGCGGAGCAGGAGGTCGCGTTGCAGCGCGACGAAACGTCGACAGTCGAGTCAGCGCAGGAAGCTCTCGCGCAGGAGCAAAGTGCGCGTCGGGTCAGCGAGCTCGAAGCGGTGCTCGCACAGCAGCACACTCGTGTGGAGGCGCTGGTAAAAGAATTGGAGGCGAAGGACAGTTTGGTCGTGCAATTGGAGGCTCACGTTGATGCGGCCCAGCAAGCACGTGCGGCAGCTCAGGACGAGCTATCGAGCTTTTCACAGCAGCTACAAGACAAGACAAGCGAATTGGTCAGTGTGAAGGAAGCACACGAGCGTGCTCGTGACGAGCTAGACGCGTGGAAAAGCAAGCTTCTCTTGACGGCGCAGGAAATGTCCCCCGACGATGAATCGCTGACGGATGTCGCACTGGCAGATCACGTGATAACAGTCGTGCATCAACGTTCGATGCAGATTCTCACCGAGCTGAACGACGCGAAGCGTCAGTACGACACAAGGACATCGAGCCACGCAGCGGAACTCGACGAACTGCGAGCTACCATCGAAAAGCTGGAAGCCGAGCGGATACTCGCACAGAAGCAGCTTGAAACCCTTCAGACGTCACAGCCCGGATCGTCCGAGATCGATGCGGTGAGGAAGCAGCTCCAGGAGGTGGAAACAGAGTTTGAACGGTATCGCACGCGCTCCCACGCAGCGCTGAAGAAGGTCGAGAAGCGCGCAGAGCTTCTCAACAGTATGCGCAAGGAGAACGAAAACTTGACCCGGACATTGGAGGAAGTACAGCTGGCGCATGATGCTGCTGTAGAGAAGGAGCAAATCGCGGTTGCGCGTTTGGACGAAGCGACGCGGACGCTTTTGATGCGTGAAGAAGAGTGTGCGCAGCAGATCGAAGAAGCTGTATCTACACGCGACGAAGCAGAGCAAAAGTGCGTGGCTCTCGAGGCTGCCAACGAACACATCCAGCTTCAGTATACTGAAGCGACTGCGAAGGTGTCTACGCTGCACAAAGAGAAAGAAGAGCTAGCACGAACCACGCACGCACTCCACGAGCAAGCGCTGGAGCTGCGAGACGCCGCGCTGGACGAGGCCAAGACGCGCTTGGAAGACGCGCGTGCTGCACTCGTTCAGCTGGAAGAGAAAGCAAACGGGTTCGACGCGCAGATACTGGGCTTGGAGACGGAGCTGCGCGACCTTCGAGTTTCGAGAGACGATGCGGTGTCACGTGTGGCGGAGCTGGAGCAAAGTCGGGACGAAATAGCAGCGGAAGTGGACAAGTTGACGCAGGCGCTCGAGCAAAAGACGAGCGAACTGTCGGCGTTGGCGGTCACCAGAGAAGCAGATCAGGAAAAGAATGATGCTGCAGCGCTGGCAGCTGACAAAGAGCGCGAGGAAGCGACCGCGGTGCAGGCATCTTTAGCAGCAGAATCTCAAGGCGCAATAGAGACAGAGCTGCGGGCGCAGCTACAGTCGGCAATGCATGACGCAGAAGAGCTGACGACACGTCTCATGGAAGTCCAGCTAATCAAGGTGGCGGCTGAGGAAGAGGTCGAGCTGCTGCGCTCGCAAGTGACCACGCTGAAGGCGGAGTTGGCGGCTCAATCAACTGCGATCGAGTCTCGCCAGGCGCCAGCGGATGCCGCCAACGTAGCTGTGCTGAAAGAGTCCCACGATGCAAAGGAGCTCCAGATTCTGCGCTTGCTCGACGAGATTGAACAGGTATCGAAGCGGCAGATCGAAGATCAGCGGCATATATCCGACTTGAAAGAAAAGCTCGCCTCGAGCGAGCAGAGACTCGCGGAAGCTCACGATCAGCTGCGACGTGCTGCCGACCACGAGAGCACTACTGACACTGACACGATGTCCATGTTAGAACGCGTGGCAGCCCAAGAGGAGACGATCACGGCGCTGCGAGGGCGTATCACGGAGCTGGGGGCGTCACAGCAGACGCGTGCTGGTGGTGAGGATGACAACATGGACGAGACAATTGAGAGCGACGATCTCACGTCCCTCCAGGCGCGACGACAAGCCAAGCGAGAGCAGCATGAGCAGGAGGTCGAGATTGCGACGCGCAAGAACGCAGTGGATGAGTATCTCGCGAAGACGAGAGACGTCGTCCGCGAGCTACAGGAAAGTATGGACGAGTACTCGTCCGTCTTTCGCGATGCGTGTGCACTGCGCGACGGAGAGACTGTCGATGACGTTGACAACAACAACGATCACGACAACGGAGACGATGGGGATGACAACACGCTCAATGGCGGCGCAAGCACAAGCGGAAGTGGAACCGGCGGCGGGACAGCGAAGGAGCACGAGGAGTACCTGACGCTCAAGAGCGGCGTCGTGGTCAAGGCCGGCTCGACGTTCAGCTTACCAGTGTACTGTGACAAGCCCGGCTGCCGCGTCGAGTGGAAGTTTGCGGTCACAGAAGAGGGCGCCGACGTGGGTTTTGCGTTGCTGGTAGAGACGACGACGGCGAGCGACGGGACGCGCACGCGCGAGACGATCGTGGCGCCGGCTCGTGTCAACGACCTGTCGGGCGTGTACGACGCCCCGGCAGGCGCGACTGGCGCGACGACGACGCTCCACTTCGAGTGGGACAATACGTTCTCGTGGCTCAACGAAAAGACACTTGACTACCACGTGACCGTGCTCGAGCCGCTGAGCGAGACAAAGAAGACTTTGCGCGCACAGGAGCAGGCGCTGCAAGCGAAAGTAGCGCGTGTCGACGAGCGACTCGCGTTGCTGCGCGTGGAGAAGCAGCGGCGCGAGCAGCTTGAGCGTGCGCTGCTTCACGTTGAGCAGTGCGCAGAGGAGAAAGACGCGCATCTCGCGAGATTCGCACAGCGCCGCTCGGCGGTTCAGCAGTCAAAAGCCATGCTGCATGCACGCATGGACGAGCTCAAGGGCCAGCTGAGTGCATTCGTGAGCGAACTGGACGACTTGGCCACGGGCGAGCGCGAAGTCACAAAAGCGTGGGACGCGCTGCAGAGCGAGCACGAAGACGTCGACATGACAATGCGGCTGTCGGCCAATAGCCAACTAGACGAGCTCATGGACAAACTCCAGGCGCGGAAGAAGCGACTGGAACTCGCGCTCGAGACTGTCGCGGGTGAACTCACGAGCCCCTGATAGAAACGAGCGATCCAACAGTATAAAGCGCGGCACTACAGTATGAATATCCGCCAAAATAAAACTACTACGTACGGACTACTAGTACGACGACCTGATCGTCCCTCCCCGTTACTCGGTCTCGTCGCCATTGTCGTCACCGTCGTCGTCGTCGCCATCGTCGTCGTCCTCGTCGTCTTCGTATTCCTCTGGGATCGCGAGAATCTCTTGCACCGACGCGGGGATCTCACCGCCAAAGAGCCGCTTGAAGACGCCGACCTGGTCCCAGCAGTGGTGCTGCTCGGCGATCTGCGAGTCGTGGAAGATCACGTACGTCGTGACCGTGAACGTGAGGTCGCTCGACTTGATGGCCTGCAACGCCACCTTCATGGTCGCGGGACAGTCCTCCGACGAGATGACCATCTGCAGCTGGGCGGGCGATGCGATCTCGCCCTGGACGCGCCACTTGGTCAGAATCTGCGGCACGCAACTCAACAGTCAGTACCACCGAGAGGAGGAGCTCTTCGCGCATGACATACCATTTCTCCGTCGGGAAGGTGGGGTCGCAGCTCGACAATGTCGACGGCGATCGTCGCAAACACGGAGCGGATCATGTTCCAGAGCGAGATGGTCTCGAGCCGCCCGAACGCATCCCACTCCCGGACACCTACGCCAATGCGACAGTCTTCATGCCACACGCGCGCCGCGTCACCTAGACTCAGCACAGGCGCGTTCAGCTGGTCCACCATCTCTTGCACCACGCGTGTGCGGTCGCTGAGCTTCTGCTGGATGTTCTCGTGCGCGCCGCGGGCACCACCCGCCATCATGACCGAGCCCTTCTTGCCCAGCAGCAGCGTCTGCTTCAGGTGCAGGTTCTCACGCTCGAGATTGCGCACGTGCTGCTCCAGGTCCGTGAGTTTGGTGTGGCGCGAACCCGCCGATGCGCGGCCGCCGCCGCCGCTCTTGTCGCTCCCATCGTCGTCGCTGCCGTCGTCGTCGCTGTCGTCGCCGAAATCGTCCAGCGCGTCCCCCATATCCAACGCCGACCGCCGCAGATCCTCAAAGTCGCCACCTCCGCCGCCGCCACTGCCGCCATTATTGCCATTACCAACACCGACACTGGCGCCGCTGCTGTTGTTGTTGCCGGCGTGTGTGCGCAGGCGCTTGGTCAGCTGCGCAGCGCCGTGGCCGTGGCCGCCGCTGCCTCCTCCACCGCCGTTTGCGTGTCCGTTGGTCGCACTGCCTGCCTGGAGCTCGTCGACGTCGCCCATCGTACTGAGCAGCTCGTTGATGACCACATACTCTGGGTCTGTGTACCCACGGCGCTTCCCACCGGCCGCAAGCGCTGCCATGGTCGTCGGTCCTGTTGGTGTCGTGGGACGGAATACTGCTGTGCCTGTTTCCCACATTTCATCGAAGGGCGGACGGACTCAGATAAAGCGAGCAGGCCCAGAGCGACTCAGATGTAGTACCGTGGTGATCTCCGCCAAGTTAACTAAATGGACCGGTTCAGTACCGGTATGTTCTGTGGCGCTGACGCGCAGTGCATGTCCCTTGTACAGTTGAAGATCGGCAGACAAGCAGCTCCAAAGAAGTCTGCGAGGAGCTCCATCATTTCCCCTTCTTCCTCTAGACAATCCTAATATGTGGGCGACCGCAGCACGACGCGTGGTGGCCGCCAAGGCGCTCACGGGCGGCGCCGCCTCCCTCGCTCACCACCAACAGCGTGCACTGGTACATTCTCGCCACCTAACGCTGCCTCCCTCACCCAACGGTCGCACGCTCACTCTCGGTTCCGTTGTGTGTATGACTCCTCACTGTAGGCATCGACGTTCCGTGTGTTGGGCATCCAGCAGATTGCGATCGGTGGCACGGACAAGGGTGCGCTGAGTAACCTGTGGGTCGACATCTTTGGGCTCACGAAGAAAGGCGACTTCAAGAGCGAGAAGGAGAATGTCGACGAGGACATTCTCGAGTGCGGCAAAGGCCCATTCGCCGTCGAAGTCGACATCATGCAGCCGCTGGACGCCACCAAGTCGCCCAAGGTTCACGTGCCACCGCTCAACCACGTCGGTCTCTGGATCGACGACCTGCCCGCGGCTGTGAAGGAGCTCACGGACAAGGGGATGCGCTTCACGCCCGGCGGTATCCGTCGAGGCGCAGCGGGCTTTGACGTGATCTTCATCCACCCAAAGGGCAACGACGCGACGCCGCTGTCGGGTCAGGGCGTACTCATTGAACTCGTGCAGGCGCCCAAGAGCGTCGTGGAGGCATTTGACGCCATCAAGGCGTAAGGGTGAGAAACACGGTAAACACAATCTGATGTCTTGTATATGCACGCAGTCTTTCATGCTACCAGCCACAGTACGGTCGTGCTACGATGTAGTCGTCCCCTGCTTCTCTCAGTTAAGTAGCCAGCGGCCAGACGACTTGGTGCGGTGCAAGAACGGGTGCGAGTGGTGCATGCGCTGGATCACGGCGAGCTGCTGCGACACGAGCAGTCCTTCCTCGATGAGATCGTTCAAGTCTTCGTCGAAGCGCTGCTGCTCGTCCTCGTCAAAGAGCTCGCGGTTCGAGTCGAACACGTCGCGCAGCTGGTGCAGCAGAAGCAGCAGCAGGCCCATGTCACGCGCGGCCAGCATGTTCTCGTCCAGCTCTGCCGGCCGGTTCTGCTTGTTGAGCAGGCGTTCAATGTCGCGCAAGATGTTACGGAAAAAGCCTGCAATCTCACCGGGGTCGTAGAACAGCCGCTCGCTCGTGCGCTTGTAGACCTGGTAAAACAGCTCCTTCGTGAGCTTGTAGAGCCCGCCAAAGAGAATGAACGTCGGGACCGTCGCCATCATCTGCAAATTGAGCTGATTGGCGTGCATGAGCTCGTCGATCGCGCCCATTGCGACCATGAGCTCTTTCTTGATGAACTGCACTTGGATCAGCAGCATGCGCACAATGTCGCCCGACATGAGGTTGCGCACGGCACTGCCCAGCTCCTTCTCGTACTGAAGCGACACGACCGACATGTCCATGTCCTTGAGCACGCGCTGCACTTCGGGTGCAGGCAATGACGAGTACTTGTCCTTGAGTAAATCCGCGAGCATGCGGCGCAGACTATCCTTGGTATCCTGTAGCGCGGCCGCGTCCTGGATCTCGGGCTTCTGGTTGAGCACGAGCTCACCGACGATGGCCCTAGAATAGGAGTCGATCAGCATCAGTGCGCTGGTCCGTCCTGGTATCAAATACTAGTAGGAACGTCTACGCACTGCAGAGGCTCGATCATGTGCTCCGTGAAGAACTCGTTCGTAGCGGTCTTGGTCTTCTTGAGCGCTTCCTGGAACTCGCGCTGGTTGCGCACGACCCAGATACCGCCCGTCGCGATGCACGCGGCCGTGACGGTCAAGTGGAGCCATCTATTGCATCACAAAGCCGAACGCTTCGTGAGTTTTCCCGTTCCAGACCACAAAAGCACAAGCAACCGTGGACGCACCGCTGACGAAGCTTCGACGGAACGTGGCACGGCGCCATTGCTGGCGTGAAGAACGTCTCAAACTGGAGCCGCGCTTTCTGGAACTTACCCACGTTCGCACTCAGCGCGTTCAGGGCGAGTCGCATGCTCGCGCTCGTGACATGACCAGACTCATCGGTCGTGAGGCACGGTTCTATTGTGCGTGGAAGTACACAGAGACATATGTCAAGATCCTTCGTTCCAGCAACTCGCTCACGTGCAACCCAGACGTACCGTAGTGGATGGACGTGAAGCGCAGCGGCTGGAGCGTCTTGAAGGCGCCCTTGCCGCGACGCGGGGGTACGATGCCGCTCGAGTTGTACGCGCGTTCGAGCGCATGGAGACTCTCGAGCACAAGCGAGCGTAGTTGGTGCGGGTCCTCGACGCTGGTGTTGAAGAGACGCGTCGTGAGTTCTTTCAGTTTGCCTAGTTTCGTCTACGTCGGGTTCATCGCGTCAGTCTCCGTCTCTTTCCCAGAGGCCAGCATTTCACCAGGCAGCAACCAGCAAAGGATACATACCAAGACAGCGTTCAGCGTAGTCTCGAGACTATAAATGCGCTCGTCGATCGTAATGCGCTCGTGACTGCAGCACACACGACGGTCAGTCAATGAGTATAACACATCCCATCGTCTCGTACTCGCCACAAACCGTACTCTGGCTGGATCCATTCAAACGGACCACTCTGGATCATCGCGCGCACAGGGCGGCGGCGCAGCGCCTTCCAGTAGCGCAGCGCGTGCGGAATGAAGTCGACGGCGACAATCAGATCGCCCTGTGCGACCAGCAGTTCGAACGTCGCGACGTTTGCCCACAGCGCGAGCAGCGCGCCTTCGAGCAGCTGCTGCTGCAGTGGTGGTAGCGTGTCCTGCGTTTCGCCTGCGAGCGCAAAGGTCTCGTGCTGCTGCAGCGCCGCACGTAGTTCGTCGAGCGCCGCGAGCGTCGTGGTGCGCGCGCGCGTGGGCGCCGACGTGAGGTGGCGTCGCGAGACCAGTGCGAGTGCGCGTGCGAGGAGCTCCGCGTGTTGGGCACAGGCCGCAGGGGCCGTGGCGTCACGACTGAGCGCGACGAGCGCATCGATCTGTGCGGCGGCCTGGACCGCGAGCGAGAGCGACGACGCCGAGCGCATGGCGACGCGAGGCAAGGGAAGTGGACTCGAGACAGAGGGGCAGTGGCGGTGAAGTATCTAGCGCCATCGGATCTGAGGGGGTACAGGAGTGATGGTCACGACACAGTGAGTACCATCGCGACGTTCGATTGGCTGAAATGCAACACTTCAACTGCTGCTGCCCGTCTACGCCGAAACAACGGGAAAGGCCGTACGTCTCGACCGTGTCCTCGCGCGGCCGCCGCTGCTGCCGCTGTACGAGAGAGCGAGAGCGACCGACGACACCACGTTCCGAATTACTAGTCGCCTCTCATCGTCACTAGACTTACTCATCGCCCGCGTCGTCATGGGCTGCGTCTTGTGCTGCTTTGAAGGTGCGCACTCGCATCGCTCGCTCTCGTCCGTCGCCTCTCACAAGATTGATTTATCGATTTCCCGCGCTTTGTCTCTCTCCAGTGGAGCGCGCCTCGACAGCGTACGAGAGCCGCAGCCGCCAGTCGCGCGCGACACGTCTATTGGACGTGCGATTCCTCCGCACGTCACACGTGCTTACCAACGAGACGGCGGCATCTCGCGCTCGGCTGATCGAGCTGCGCAAGCGAAGTACGCGCGTCCACTCTTGTCGCAACGATGTTCGACCCACTCGTCACTCATGCTCTTGCGCCGTAGACTCGCCATATGCGCGTCAGTATCAGCAGTATCTGTGTACATGCCATCGCGGTTCGTGCCCGCGCCTGTTTGCCGTGCGCCCTGTCGTCGACGCGTTCGTTTCCGGAACGCGACAAGCCTCCAGAACGCCAGTGCCAACTGACGCTCTGTACCGCATCACGGCGGCTCTGGCGACGTATGACGAGCGGCGCCGTGTCACGGTCGCGTTTGTGGGTCACGTCCACAAGGCGCTCGTCGCCACTGGCGATGAGGCGATCGCGTTCGCAGTCATGATCGAGCACGCGACCGTGACCGCTTCCCTACTCGAGCTGGCCGGTCGTGCGGCGTAAATCTAGACGATTTGTCATGAGTCTGATGTGAATCTGCGCCATGTCATGAGAAACCCGAACGATCGAGTCACGGGGACGACACGCGGCCGTGTGTATTGCTGGATTGGTTCGCTCACGCTAGCTGGTAGTCCTGCGGCGAGTAGTACTCGGCGAGCAGGCGGTAGATGTACGAGGGCTGGTGGGCGCCCGTGTTCGTGATGTAGAGCGTCACGAACTCGGGCGGCACGTAGTCGTACGCGGGGTTGAGCACCTCCAGCTACATCATCAGTGGACACAAAACCACGTTAGTAGGAGACGTCACAACAGCATGATGGCAGGCGAATAGCCGTACGTTTTCGACCGTGTCCTCGTAGTTGTAGATGTTGGAAGGCGCCACGAGCTCGTTCAAAATGTCGAGGTCGTGCGCGTAGAGCGGGCAGAGCTTGATGAGACCGGCGACGCACACGACAGGCACCGAGCACTTCTTGGCAGCGAGCGCAATGTTCTGGAGCCCCGACTGCGCGATAAGACCGCCGTTCGCGACGACCGCCGCTGCAGGCACAACCACCTTGTTGACACGCGCCATCATGGCAAACACGGCGCTGTCCGGGATGATCGTCACGTCGAGTCCGCTCGCGGCGAGCGAGTGGCCCATCTTCTGGCCATTGAGGGAAGGCGCCGACTCCACGACAATGACCTTGAAATCGCGCTTCTTGGCAGCGTTCTTGAGGAACTCTTCGACCGACGTCGACTGGCCGTAGGTCAAGATGACTTCGCTGTGTACATCCAACGCATGTGGAACCGTCAGCATGAATACCATACATTCACTACATGCCTTTTTCAAAGGTCGCGACATCGACGTACTCAGTGTGGATGTACTCCATGGACTGGTCCGCGATCGTCACGTGGAGGCTGTCGATTTCGTCAATGAGCTCAGCGATTCCCTCCATCACCGACTGTAGAAACAGGAAAACCGGTCATTCAACTGTCCTCGATGACCAACAGCTTGTGATAGAGAGACAGGGAATCCAAACGCACCGACTTGAAGTCGGCAATGGGTGTGGAGAGATCCGAGTCCGTGCCGGGCGTGAGGATCGAGCCGAGCGAGCGCGACTGGTACGAGCTGTGGCTCGACGACGCAGCCGTGGGCGCCTTCATGGCGTTGGCGTGTTCCTCTCGGATCGTAAAGAGCACGCGGCGCACGACGTTGCCGATCGCGAGTTCTAAGTCACCACAAATATAAGTCCACTTCGCTGCCTCCGCGAGATCGATTGCCCATAGGACCCAACGTACCGTTCGGATGCGCCTTCGTGAGCATGTGGCCGAGGCGGCGCACCTTGTCCGTGATCTCACTGGCCGTGGTCCAATTGACCGTCTCTAGCTATGATCGTCGCGCTTTGTTAGTGCGTAGCTCTCGGAGCTCCAACGGGGAGGTCTGTAGGATGCTACGTACCATTTGGCTGAGGAGCATCATGACGCGCTTGGCCGTCTCGTACGAGCCCACGAGCTGGCGGCGCTTGAGACTGAGCACGAGGTCGTCGACGCCCGCGCGTACGCTGGGCCACTCAGCGAGCCATGACTCGAGCGACGGCGGCGACGCAGCGGCAGTGGCAGTCACGAGCGTCATGACGAGCTACGTTCTGGGGAATGGGTCTGTCCTGGTTCCACAAGCACCAGCCGTACCCGCGTTGCCCTAGATTAGGTACTGTCAGGAAGAGTCAAGCTTGCATTGGAGTGGGCTACGTTCGTGTTGTACCCCTGTAACCCAAGGGAGTGAACAGCAGCCAAAGCGCCAACAACCAAACGGACGCCATGGAGTCGCTGCTGCAGGTGATGGCGGCCAAGAAGCGCGAGCTGTCGGCGCTCAAAGCCAACAAAGAAGACGGGAAGAAGCCCAAGTATCTGCGTCGTGCAGAGGTCGAGGATCTGGTGCTGGCGCAGGAGAAGCAGCGGCAGCAAGAGGCAGAGGAACAGCGCGCAGCGTCCAAGAAGCGCAAGCTTGAGCCGACCGAGACGGCCGCAGCGAGAAGCAGTACGACGGCGTCCATGGCACAAACAAACAAACAAGAAGATGAACCAGAAGAGGCGACGCTGTCGTGGACCGAGATGAAGCGTCGGCTCCGCGAACTGGGTGCGCCCATCTCGCTCTTTGGCGAGGCAGACAAGGC